>JBBPQT010000586.1:0-13473 GCA_038092715.1 Boletus smithii | reverse complement strand
GATGGGGAACGACTGTGACGGACGCGGGAGAGTGAGATGCCCAGAGAGAGCTTCATGCCTACTATTGTATGCTGGAGAACGGGCAAGTATCGATTGGTTGCGAATTCCGGCTTCAAGAATTGGATGGGGATAGGGTATGCATCGATGGAGTGGTGTCTGAAACACAGAATATAGGGTCCACAGAAGCGTAGGGCGAGAACGAGATTCATGGGTGACTGGGATGTGACATACAGTATGACACCAGTGACCAGATTCAGAACGGGGGATATGATGCTCACCGCTTCGGTTATATCTTGATGTAGAGGGAAGCTTGATCGGCTCTCTGTACGCCAGTCCACCACCTCGATGATCGTGTTTATGTCCCCCAACAGAACGAGACACAAGTCCGCATCAATGCTCTTAACATCGTTGAAACGCGTGTCGAAATACGCTACGTTACGGAAGGATAACTTGGGTTCATGTGTGTCCGATGCGCTCAGAGGTAAGGAGAGGGAAAAAATGTGTGCTCTGGAGGATCGAGGCTACGGATCAGACGTTCAACTACACACGTCAGCGACGACGTACCTGGCGCTCTTGACAAGGACGACATAGAGGGTAGATTGATCGATGGTCATACCGTAGGCGACGAAACACCATCCAACAAGCGTCAGACGCGCACAAGGAAAACATGGCGCATCCCCAGACGACGCCAGCTTTGACATGTCCCATACATACACCACCGTCGTATCGTCCCCGGAGAGAATGAAGCGCTCGGATAAAAAGGATAGTGCGGTCAAGGGTCCTGTTTTACGCGTTTGTCCATCAGGGACGATGTGGTGCTGGCTATGCTCTCTGAACGTTTGAAACAGCTTTTCGGTTTTGGACGCTCTCACGAGGAGACGTTCAGATTGCCAGGTCGGTAGCGCTGCGAATTCGCCTTGAGAACAACTGAGTGGGTGTGTCTCCTGCATGCGGTGGTACACGGCGTCCCATAGACGAGGCTCTTGAGTGAGCGCGAGAAAGTATTTGCATGTCTAACAGGAGATATGTCAACTCCAAAGCACTCGAGAAATGGTTTGATGATTGCCTTGCGCAGCGCAAGAATGCCCTCGGGGTCCATGAAGCTGAGGATTTGATGGTGTAGTTCCACCGGAAAACAGTTGAAAACGTTCATCATAGTCGCGCTTGGCTGAACATCACCTGGATCTTGCTGCATTGGGTTATGAGTATGGTCGAGTTCGAGATGTCGTGGATTGCAAGACGTTGGGAAAAGCAAGGACAAATGCCCCAGAATGATAAATACAGCAACAACCCGTGAATGTATTTTAAGCTGCGATAAACATCGTACCATCTGAATCAATTAAAAGTGCTACCCTAAAGATGCTCCAAGAAAAACTCGACAGTCGCCTTGAATGCGCCCTCCTTCCCAGCGTTGACCTTGGGGTTAGAAACATCACGACGAACGGCGAATCCGTGTGAACAGCCTTCAAAGTAGTACTGTCAATGGTAAGGCCACCACCCAAAATGGCATCTGTCTGGGCTTGAGCCTCGATGGGGAACATCTGGTCAATGTCACAAGAGTTGATGAGGAGGTTTCTGTAGAATGTCAAGATACATCGTGGAACAGACGTGGAGGTCATCGGGAACGTTGGGTGAGAGACGGCAGCGACCTTGATAATCTTGTTGAATGCGAGATCAAAGACGTAGCGGGCTGTTCGAACATGCCATTGAGTGGTGGTTCACATTGCGCAGGTGGATGGCTTGCCGGTTGCAGCGAATTCTTATATGCCTTGCTCCTTGAGTGACATTGGTCCCATGATCCAATAAGGCGCTGAAATCAAATGTTCCTGCCTGAAAGTAATGAGATGAGACAAGTTCGTGTACTTGCATCCATGGCGTTGACAGGAGCGGGACCATAAGTGAGGGTCAATATCGTTGAGCTCGTCCAATACCTCACCCTCGTGACCATTACAGACACGTGACCATCGTCATGATCGGATTCAGAATGATTTCCTAATTTGGGTTGGTCCAAAATCAGACCTCTCCTGCCTCTCTCGCCATTAACGCGGTGATGCCCCCTCAGCCAGGCGTGTTCGCCCTTCCCTACGCCTCCACCCACAACGCCCGCCCAGACGTGATTCACGTACACCACCCGCCCGTCGCTGGACCCAGTACGAGGATACACGGTACGCCCTCCAGTTCATACACACGCCGCCCATCTTGCTCACCACCCACAGCAGATGACCCAAAGAGAGACAAGAAACGCAAAGACATTTCCGGCAAAGTAGGAAAAGAAATGATCGATCGCAGAGACGAGTTCGTGCGCCCTTTCCTCCCTCGCTATCATCCACTTCACGTGGCTTACCAGAGGCAGACACTTTGCTGAAAACATTTCCGCCCTCCACAGCGCAGCTATACAGCTCGCATCACGCCCAGAAACACACCCAATGTACAATCTCCGCATGTATCCCTTGTCCCTCGAGCGCTCTGCCCTCCTCGCTCAGCTCGCTTACGAGGACAAGCATGGCATCGCTGCGATAGAGACCGCCTATCAGGAGGAACGCGAAAGAGTCGAGGAGGAGTGGCGAAAAGGACGCGTCCATGTCCGCGAGCGCCTCCTCGAGGGCATCGAAGAACGAAGACGCAGAGCCAGGGAAGAAAAGGAAGGCGAGGGTGCCGTAAACGGTCCGTCCTCACGTTTCCTCCCCATGCATCATCTCACCATCCTCCTCTCTAGATGTCTCTCTAGACTCCCAGACCCGTGCCCACATCACCCGTAAACTACGCAACAAACTGTGCACTTCACCTCCTCCGACCCCACTCGGCCTCGGCACGTTTGGTCTCGGAAACGGGTGCATGACCCCCATCACTTCTGGCCCCCTCACGAACCCACACTCGCTCTCCGTCGATGAGATACCCTCCCCATTCCCGTTCCCACTCACCTCCGTTACCCTCCCGAATGGCCACACTGCATCTAGCGCGGGCGCTGGCCCAAACAACGGCAACCGAAGACGTCCCAAGGGCGGTGGTACCCACCAAGGCATGATCGGCGTTGGAGGGTTGGGCAAGAGCCTCGCATTCCTCGGTCCATGCAAAGACCCCGAGATAGAAGCTGATTTGATCGAGATAAGGCGGGGCACAAAGAGACGCAGGGCAGCTGCCGTTTCGTCCACAAAAGTATCCTAGCCTCTATTACGTATCTGTATTATCTTATCTATCGGAATCGGAACTCGGAGATCACACTTGGCTCTTCACCATGTCGACCACCGTGCGCACCTTCCCCCCGCTCTACCAGTCAACGGGCGACACGGACACGGACAGACTCGCGTTTTTTCACGTCCTGGAGAGACTCAAGGTGCCCACACCAATCGTGATCTGTACATACACTCACCCGCGCATACAGACACAGAAACGCACAGGTTGGATCGACCACAACGTACGTCCGTCCGCGCCGAGAGACCGACTCTGACGTCGTCCCAGGTTCCAAACCCCGAGAGGTACGCATATATTGATCTACACGCGCCCCGTTCGTGCTCATCGAGCCAGTATTTCGGACCACATGTACCGCATGGCGGTGTTGGCCATGTGTACGTCCGACGCGACGCTCCATGTCTCCAAGTCCGTCTTGCTTTTGTGGTCCACTCGCTTGTTTCATTCACGTATACCAGGTGTGTGATGATGTGCGTCGTGCACGATCTCGCAGAGGCACAAGGTGAACGGCGCCCTTTCAATGTGGGGGACGCTCACAACGCCTTCTGTCTGTATAGTCGGGGACATCACCCCTCGCGAGGGGATCTCCAAGGAAGAGAAACAAAGGCTCGAAGCGGTATGTCCGATGTCATCTATCGCGAGCCTCACGCACCCCTGCGCCCCACAGGAGGCGATGCACAATTTTGTACATGACATGTTGCACGCCAGTCCAGCTGCGCTACGCATCGAGGCGCTGTGGGAGGTTCGTCCGACACATTCCTTGCGCGACGGGGTGAGAGTGACCCCACCCCATCGATTCATGTTGACAGGAATACGAGCAAGGCGTGACCCCCGAGGCCAAGTTCGTCAAAGGTACGTATTTCGCGTCTGGATATATGTATAACTGCACATACCTCTCATCTTCTAACCGTGTCTGATCCTCTTCCCCTTTCAGATCTCGACAGACTCGAAATGGCACTCCAAGGTACGTCCGACGGTCGACCCTCTTGGGACGTTCGAACTGACGCGCGTCCCTGTCATGTACGCCTTCCCTCTATCCGTGCATTCCCGCTTGCCTACACACAGCCCGCGAGTACGAGAAAGCGCACAAACGCGATCAAGGGGATCTACAAGGCTTCTACGACAGCAGCTTTCCATACTTGCGGCACCCCGAGGTTCGTCATTGGGGGGATACGCTGGCCAGGGAACGCGCGTCGGATGTCGAGGGTGGGACGTAGTGCAGTCTCATGGTATGGGTCCGAGTCTCTGATGAGAGGGAGTTGGCGTGATGATAGATCATACAGACGGTCGTCTAGAGTCATTTGGAGGGAAACGAGCGCCTTTTTATTAAATAACTTGTTGTATTTCGTGCGCAACGCACGTCGTCTACGTGCACCAAGTTTCAAGCGTTGATGACAACCCAAAGTACTGATGCGCCTCCAAGAAACCAACATATAATTGATATCGATAAACAAATAGACAAAAGAAAGGTACTTGGAATTGATAACTATAAGTAATGAAAAGTTAATTTATGTGTCCACGGTTGGGTGCAAAACGAGCGCGAATACGGTTTATCCGTGGAGCGTGACGACGTGTGAGTGGGTGCAAACTGCAAAGGAGCGGGGCGCCGAGTTGGATCTACGAGATTTGACGTGGCGCGAGAGACAAGGATAGGGAAAACGACGATATGTATGCAGGCAGATAAGGAGGGAAGCGTGAGAGCGACCAGAGGTCCGAGTCGATGTATTTTTGGTGACGGATCCACTTCCTCATTCCTTGACCGCCTTTTCTTGTTCGAATACGCGTCTCTCTTCCACCAAGGCGAGTAGCTTGCGCGAGACTTTGCTCCGTTTCCGGATCGCAGCGCCATAGATGAAGAGTATCTAAGACGTGCAGAAATGTGGGGGGGAAAAGGTAGTAAGAGATGGGAAACCCCACCAAAAATAGGAAAAGAAAACTGACAAAGGGAATAGGAATCATAGCCACCGAGATGAGTGCAAAGAGCGTGTTCGCCCACTTGTACGTAAGAGTACCGTACATGTGTTGCGTAAAGAGCGGGAAGACCGCTCCGAGAAGATTCCCTGTTCGGAGTCACCGCGTCCGAGATCAAACCCAAAACGAAGTCGAATACATCAGATGCGTGAAAATTTCGGTGGAACGGCTACGTACGACACATGCTTTGACCTGCCAACGCGGATGACGCATATGGTCCGTAGCTTGACAGAGATAAAAAGAGATTCGCCATTTAGTCACGGTGGAGTGATGGGGAGAAGGCGTACCAGTCGGCAAGGTAGACGAAGACGACCTGGTAAATGATGAACGCGCCCACTATGAAGATCTGTCGACGGGAATGTCAATACGATGCTCGAACCAACCTGCTGCAGAGGGCGACTCGACGGACTCACCGTCAGACCGATGAGAGGTACGATCCAGTGAATGGTCGGTCTCGCGGTCCATGCGTAGATGAGCATACCGGTAGGGAGCAAGAAGGCGGCGACGAGGGCGAGGTAGAGTCGTGCTTCTGGGCCTTTCGTGACGACGTATTTCCTTGTCGTCGTCAGTGGCCACGTCGGCAACGCAAGACCATAGGAACCCACTTGTACAGCACTTCCTGGTATAGGTTTGCAATCCATCCAAGGATACTTCCGATGCTATACGTGTGGGTCAGTAAACCAGCATGCAAACGGTGGGATGATACGGACGTAATACAAATGTATGTTGTCCCTCTCTCACCAATGGTGAAGTCATAGATGGACTGCATTTCTCCAGAAATTGAGCTGTGCACCGTCAGAAGTGAACACGAAGCGCATATGGTCACTCACTCGATGAAACAGAACAAGACACCCCACGTGAAACCGATCCAAAGCTTTTATCTTGATTATCAGCCGAGACGAATGAACGAAAAAGAGCCCCTACACTAAAACTCTGAACAGTCGGTTCCGTCAAGAGCAAACCTTTGACTGGGGTATCAGAGTATTTCGAGCATTTGGGAAGTAACACCCACTGATCGGCCGAGTGGTCGAAATTTTGATCAACGTGAGGAGACTTGGCTTGTCTAGCTCGGCTCTTGCGTGGTATCGGTCGTCTTGCTTCATTTGTCGCATCTTGCGCGCGAGGCGGGTGAGAATGATATCGGCCCGTGTCTCTGTCAAGAATAGCAGAACGCTGATGAAATAAATGCCGCCGATGCTACATAGAGTGGTCGCGTCACGGTCGACTTAGAGGTACCTAGTCGACTTACATGGCAGAAATCCACTGAATCCATCTCCAGCCTAGGCGACTGTAGGAATCGATCCACCCTGCGATCAAGGGTCCGAGACCTGAAGAACCAATCGCTGCAATCGCAAAGAGTGCCATGGGGAAACCGCGCCTGAGAGCATGAGCGACATTCCACGATGGTAATTGGGGGAATAATTACTCATCGGACTTCCAGATATCGGCGATGGTGCCTCCGACAAGGGTTGCACCTGTCGATCCGAACGAACCGCTGAGGAAGCGAGCGACGATCACTGTTTGTATGTTCGGGGCTCTATCGGGTAGTTAGCGCAGGCAGCGACAATTGAGTGTGTAGGACGACTTGCAGGGCAATCATGACATGTGTGAGCATGAAGAAAAAGACGGTCACGACGTACAGGCGGAAGCGTCCATACTCTTCTGATAAGGAAGAGGTAAAGAGTGGGACGAGACTGAACCCGAGTGGGTATACGCTAAGACCGACGGTGGCTTCAAAGAGGGAGCAGTGGAGGTCGTTTACCATTGTTGGTACGCCCATGGTGTACGACGAGATGGCGGCGGCTTGGAAAAGTAATTGATATGAGCGTGAGTGGAGACGGAGAGAAACTGACCGGTGATGCCAGTGAAGCCACAGGCGGTAATTGTAATGCCCCATTTTTTGGCAGTAGAAAAGTTTATTGGATTGCGGGGATCTCCGTCCTCAAACTCGACCTGTGGGAGACGTGAGCGACGACGAGGAGCAAGGAAGAACCTACCAAGAAGGTCGCGTCTGGGTCGCGTATCGTGGACGGCAGGGAGGGGGTTTGGAGAGACATCGTCGGGCACGACAGAAGGTCGGGTGAGCAGTTGAGATACTTATTTATAGTAGAAAAATGCTGCAGGAGGACGTTCACAGGGCATGGTCAACTTTGACCCGGGCGCTGGCATCCGGCGCGTTTTAATCTTCCACCCTTCTTGGTCTCCGCATTTGGGGCCCTTTCAGATCGCATCTGCGAGTCCAATTCGTGTACGAGATCGCCCATCGAAGTCGTCGCCAATATTGAAGGGAACTTGCAAAATGCCGGATCGCGTCCGGCCAATTTAGTTCCCGCATGATCGCAGGGCGCGCCGCGCTTCCGCGGGCGCCCGTCCAGGGCTTGTTTGGTTCTGTGTGGCAACACCCTTGAAATCAAACATACCACAACAACGCCGCGCCTATTCGAAGCACCGAAGGCGCATCTCCCCCCGCTGTCTTCGTTCCCGCAGCCATGGAACAGCTCTTTCGCACAACCAATGCCACCAACGCGGACGTCTTCTCAGACCCCGCTCATCGCATGTCCAAGCGTCCACCTGCAATCAAATCCGGTGAAGGCCGTGGTTTCGAGGACATTGGCTCCTCCTTTGACCCTCCCAAGCCGGTGGTCACCTACGTGAAATCATCCAAGAGCAAGTTCAAGCCTGCAGCAACGCTCCCTACCAAACTGCGGAAGACACCCTTCCTAATCTCGGAAGACGAGAGTGACGACGAGCTCTTGCTGTCCTCCCAAAACTCCATGGGCAGCGACGCGACTTCGTCCTCGAAGCGCGTCGTAAAAGGAAAGAAACCAGAAACCCCTCCAGATAATGTGGAAACAGTACATGTCAACGGTCGTGTTCTCACTGCACACCCGGACTACAAGCCATCGTCATTCAATGCCATCAAGGCGCTTCGGTTCACCAAAACCAAAAAGAGCGTCCCTGCTGGCGACGCTGTAACAGAGGTACCATCACCATTGTCGTCCCTTACCGGCTCTCAGGACTTGATATCAAACAATATTGAGCTTCTCAATGACCCTCCGCCGCGTGGTTCGTCTTCTTCGCGACAGGGGCCCTCCGAGACGTCTTCGACGCGTTGCGAGAGTCCCAGTGCGACACGCGCTGCAGCCCGTCAGTTCACTGATGCCAAGAACTCTTCCACTTCCAAACCATCTTCCCCGAAAGCAAATGATACCCCACGATCACCCGCCAAACCTCGCCCACGACCACGCATCGTCATAAAATCTACCCCTCCTAAACATGACAGCAGCCCAGAATCCACACCACGCCCCGTGGCGCAGAAGCGCGATTTGCCTCTACGTAGCAAGCCACCCGAACAACCCACAAATGCGGATAGAAAACGAACTGTCAAGAAACTAACTCTTCCTTCTTCATCACGTCGAGAACCACAAGAATTCCCCCTGTCACTGCAGGCAAAGGAGAATGTCTCCGACGGTGCATGGAGTGGTGATGCCTCCTCCAGCAAGACCAAGAAGGCTGTTATATCGCGCGCCGCGACATTTGTGCACACTCCCAAACCAATCCCTCTTCCTTCACCATTGAGAACGAAACCCATTTCCCGTGGAATCACCTTCCCTAACTTGTCGCCTCTCTGTTCCTCAAAGGACAAAGGCAAAGCACGCGCAAAGACCCCCGACGAGGACGACATCGACTTGACAGACGGCCTGGGAAAGCGCAGTGGTCCCAAACCGTTTCCCATGAGTTCTCAGGTGCTTGCGGGCATCGATCGGCGGTCAAATTCGCCCAGTATTCGCAGTGTTAAATCTACGAAGCGTGCCTCATCTGATGATAGTAGTACCGAACAAGGACGTACTGCGAAAAAACACAAGGACACGCGTTCTGGGTGCGTCTTCTTCTTTCCACCTTTCAGCCTTGCTCACTTGTTCGCCGTTCCGAATCTATTCAGGGTGCTGGATACGCTTGACTATCTGCACGAACCTATGGAAGACGATTCCAGTAAGCCGCCGATGTTTTCGGTGACCCTCGTATTTTGTTCTCATACGAACTCTCACATAAAGTTGAGTTGGGTTACGCTCGAGATCCTTCAAAAATGTGTCCCTATTGCGACGAGGACTTGCCTTCCCATCCCACACCTTTTCTCCGACACTTGCTCGCAACGGCAAGCAAAAGGTCGGTTTCAGATCCACGTCCGAGAAATCGGGGTGGTCTGAAAGCACCTTTGACGATTTACATATCCGTTTGTCAACGGCATCGCTTTGAATCCCACCAGCTACCGATCGCAACCGAGAAAGGCTGGCCAAAGACGATCGACTTCACAATGGTTCCAGCCAGAGTGAAGAAGATGAAGAAAGCGTTGGAAGCTATTATCTTGGACAAGGACGATCTCAGCGATGCCGAAGATTTTGATATCGACGATGGTTCTAAAGGACCAAGGAGTAAGAGCGCTTTCTGGAGAGAGGTCAAGAAAGAGGTAAAAAAACAGGGCAGTCGCGCCGTGGTCGGCGTCAAGGGCCAATTCGCAAGCTTTGAAAAGACGCAGCCGGGATAGTACGTCGTTCCTCTGTCCACAACCTATCCGAGATGCCAATAACCGTTGCAGCTATGGCGAGCAGGGCTCAATCATTATACACCAGACCCTTTTTGACCTCTTTCCACCATCGACATTTGACGCATCTCTCATCGTGCCGCTTGCGCCGGCTGAGTTTATTCAACGTATTCTCGTACCCGAGGCAGCCGTTCGACTTATCGCGCAAGATCTTTGCGTCGACATCGAAGATGCACTTGTGACACTACGTGAGAGCGCACAGTACGGCGTCGCCATGTTCCCAGACACGAGCGAGAACAAACTTAAGGGTGCCGGCGTCGATGACGACGAAATGGGCGTCGCGGACCGAATCGTCATGGAACGAGCCCGAGCCCGGCGAAAGGAACTCGCAGAAGAAGAAAAAGTGGAAAAAGAAATATTGGATGAAGAGCGCGCTGCACAACGCACCTTGGCGCGGGACAGTCGGCGGGAGAAGGCGCTGGAGCGGGCGCAGCAAGCGAGGGAGACCAAGGCACGTGCGGAGGACAAGGTTGAAGTGGATACGTCGGATGCGTCTGAGGCGAGCGCGACGCGCAGGACGCGGCGGGGGACGAAGCAGCGGGCTGTCACGGGCGACTCTGAATCGGATGCGATGTCTGTGGACAGTGTGACGAGCAGGCGGTCCGTGCATATCGCAGAGAAGGGGGTGCGGGGTGATAAGGGCAAGACGGTTAGGGCGACACCACAGGTAAATGACTCGGACAGTGACTCTGTGGAACTCGTCGGCGATTCGGGACACAATGCAAGGAACAGGAGGAGCAAGACGAGGGAGCGCAACGCAGACCCAGACACACGTGTCGACATGGAGACTATTGGAGCGCGGTTCAATGGATTTTCTTCGCTCGCTGGTTATGAAGAGCACGAAGGCACGCCTCGACCCGCCAGGGGACGGAAGACAGACTCGACCACTACAGAGACTGCTGTTGGTATCACGAATGGACGGATATTACCACTGCAGATTGCAAGAAATAGGTCTGGCACGAGGTGAGAAGTGTGCTCGCATTTGACCCGGCTCCTCTCCTGACGAACCTATCCCTTTGCAGTGCTTCCAGCGACCATGATAACCGGTCCCAAAGTCTGAGGATGGGCGTGTCGGACGACACGGATTCGGACATGTCGAATGTGAGTCGGAGATCTCGGAGACTGGTTCGCCGCCCAATAATGAAGGGTGAATCTTATTCCTGGCTGCTCAACGGGTCGTCTTCGCCTGACTCTTCTTGAACAAACCATCCGCCCTTCCCTGATATTGACATAGGCGCAACCGTCACTACACTAATACCCTAATTAATATACCGTCCGTTGGACGTTTTAGGTACATATAGACTATTCCGGTAGCGTAAGTATATTGCACAGTACAATAGTTAGCAACTATTGCCATGCTGGACAAGGGGCATGTGTGAGACCTTCCTTGCTTTTCTGAGGCCAACTCATGGTGTACTTCCACTTCACAATGTAATTGACAAGAATACAAACTATAGACATTGCTTGACGATGGGATGGTCACTGCGTTAAATTGCTACTGTTCACCCTATCTTCAACATTATGTTGACATTCACCAAGAAGGTTCTCCCTAGGATCAACAAGATTCATCAATGCACAATATGATTTGCCCCAGGTCAATATAAGCCTCACCCCCTCACTGGGCCCTCAGATGGTTGTTTTTTTAAATCTGTGTTTATTGTCCACTGGCAGCAGGGACAACCCTATGTCAGACAGCAGCCAGTATAGATGGATGTGTTGAATTGTGGAATAGTACTTGCACATATTGGCCAATTATCAATGCTATCACTGTACCCAGCACTCTGACAGCCTGAGCTACGATACCCACATGGTATCATGTGTTGCACCGTCTGCAAGAATTTGTATGCAATGGTACAAGAACTGATCACAGACTTTGATCAAAGCCACCATTGGGCAAGACAAACAGAAAAAGGAAGTGAGTCAGACAGTGGGAGATGTGGGGTAGGAAAGGACAACTTGAAGGGTGTACAACTAGAGAGAATGGATTGGCTAGGTAAGACAAGAGAGCTCAGGGGATTGAACAAAAGAAAAGAGTTTGAGAGGAAGCTACTTTGGGGTGGATGTAGTGACTGCAGGGTATTGTGTTCAGCCTTTTTTATTTTATTTTATTTTAAATCCAATTATTGTCCTGTTGGGGTATCATACCCTATGTAGGACATAACATTTATGAGGTACAAAAAGGGGCACCTGTGCCCCTGCCACATCCCTGACGTCACAAATGCCCCAAGGAGTAGATATGGGGGCCTGCTCCTTAGTCCCACCATTCCTGCTGGTTGGTTTTAGATGCACAGGTCTCTGAATCAGTGGCGCCCTAAGTGGTAGCTGACATGGTTTGTTGGGTGACTGATGTGACATGACAGAAACATGTGCAAGCCACAGAGTGGCTCAGCACGGAAGGGAATGGGGGCGCAGTAAGAGAAGAATAGGGAAAAAGAGGTAGAGAGAGAGAGGCCTGGTTACCTTGAGTCCCTCCTTCCCCTGACTTATCCTCCATGTTGCCTATGGGCAAGCCCCTCCTGTGGGTGATGTGAGGGGGTGAGGGGGTGAGGGGGTCTATTGTGGGGCTGGCATGGGTGTGAAACATTTGGTAGAGTCCATGTATCAGAGTAGATGCTTGACTGTGCTGTGGTCTGTGAGGAGAAATGTGATGTCACCCACCTATCGCCTTAGTTGCCTTATGAGGGTGTGCTGCTCATGGGCATATTGTCTACAGGAGAGGAGGTAGTGGGGAACATTTTTGATCTCTCCTTGGCAGGCTCTACAGTTGGGTGATTGGACTTTTCCAATTTGGTGTAGGTAGGCATCTGCATGGGTATGTTATACTGTCTGGCACATGGGTCATGGGTATGGGTACCATGTGGGTATGGGTGTGGGTCTGACTTTTTGTACCCATACCCATACCCATACCCTCATGGTGCACATACTGCAGTCAACCGGTGCCGAAGGTCACAGCCAGCCGACGGTGGGCTGAGCTATGGTGAAACACCGAAGGAGATGGATGGGCCGATTAGGAACAGATACTAGTGAAATAGGGTATTCATAGGGAGAAATCATCAGTTGGCTTGCCAAAATTGATACTGTACATCCTGATGGGCCAGGGAAATATATACCGATTGAAACAGGCCGGCCGGTAAATTGGAGATAGTGAAAGTAACAGATGGGCCTATAAAAAGATCAGTAATGGGAAACAGTTGATCAAAGAAAAAAATACTGATGGTAAAGACGGGTCAGAAAAATAGGTGGCCTTGTACGTTGATGGGCCGATGAGAGACAAGCCGATGTAAATGGTACAGCCAATATGGAAAATGGATGGGCCAATGTGGAGATGTCCGATGTACACAGGCAGGCCAATGAGGTAGCTCTCCGAGGCATAGGTGGGCCAGGGAGATATCTGCTGATGGGTGTTGGTAGGCCGACGGAAGTGAATGCTCCTGTGTGACAGATAGGCCAAGTGGACAGAGGTAGTGCCTAACGGTGTAGACCGATGGGCCGATGGAATAGGCGACATGGCAAATGTACCGGCTGATGGAAAGGTGAATTGATATTGTTGAATGGGCCCAGGTAGGTGGTTGGAAAGCGATAGCGGAAGGTGGGTCGGCCGATGGGCGATGTAGTGATGTTGTTGGAAGGGCCAAGTCAATGACTAGCGATGTATACCGATGGGCCGACCGGGGAGCCATCACAGCAGCTGGGCCGGCCAATGTGATGTG
>JBBPQT010000585.1:0-13486 GCA_038092715.1 Boletus smithii | reverse complement strand
GAAGACCCTGATTCAACATGAACTTTGAACGCGAAAAATGCGGCTTGAACCAAGGTTTGGCAGGACTGGACCTCCATCACTATTCAACATAGAATACGGTCGCTGAGGATGCGCTGCTGAGCATATTTGCCACACGCGTCGACATTTTTCACCAGCTCGAGTTCAAAGGTGCGTGTATGCCTTTGTATGACTGTGACACAGTCTCACTCGACCCGCAAGATACATACGACGCGTTTTGGGACACGCTGACCGCCGAAAGGCATTTGTGCCGCGAGCGTACGTAGAGACTGTATCGCGACCAACGACCAGGCAAAGTCGGATGTATCTCTACCTCGCCCTCCGGATTCAAAGCGGGCACAGCAAAACCAAGAAGACCTCGAAGTTGTCTCGCAGGAACGTGCGCTGTGCGCGCTCAACGCCAACATTCCAACAGACGGCGGAAAATACTACTTGAGACGATGGACCTTATAGTTCCATTGACACTAATCCCCCAATTCATCTTGAGCTTGCGGGAGCTCTATGCGCGCAATCTCCGAGGCGGACGCGGAAGCGACGTCGACGCAGCTTTCGGTTTGACATCGGCGCCTGGTCATGGCGCTGCTGTGTCCACGATTAGGTTCGCGGATGGTGAGCACAACGAGGGGTTAGAACAGGGCGAAGGGATACAGATGGAAGAGAGGGAAATTCGCAGCGCCGGTAGTGCTGCGTGATGGAGGCGACTGTATGAGGTCTGGTCTTTGTATCGGAAGCGTAATCATGTCCAAAAGTTCGGTAGTACATGTTCAACTGTCAATGAAGCCAAGAAATATGTTGGAGGCTTGGAGTACCTCAACCCTAGCAATGTCCTGTGCGACTCGGTTGAGTGGGAAAGAAACTCGGTGCTCGTATATTTCTCTGTGCGGGTTTGTCCAGGTTGGGACCAACCGCGGTGCGACAGTCAGAGGTGACACCGGCTCAGCAAGGGAACATGATCGTTTGCGCGGTTTGGGTTCCTTGGACGCAGACAATAAAGATTTGAAAGGCTAGCGTTGTAAGTTCTATTCGAACTCCTCGATCTCCGCGCGAAGGGCAGTCAGCATCAGCAGACTCGGAGGGAAACGCTTATGTGTTAGGGGTGAGATTGGCAAAGTTGGTCGTGTTAAGGACATAAAGGAGGCGTGGGTCCGAGGTGGGGACGTTATGGGCAAACGTAGCAAAACGGTGAAGGACTCTTGATGGATCCAGCTAGATATATCCCAGGTTCCGAACACGACAGATTAAACATCATGCACATGGTCCAGCATCATTCGCTCACTGGCGATGGCGTAGCTCGCCTACTAGCTGTGGACCTGTGGTGGGTCTCCTTGAGTCTAGTGACCGCGACCTCGAACCCATTCATTGAAGCGGTGTTGTTGTCGAAAGTGGGGAGGCATCCTTGACGAGATTCCAAATCACCTTTTCACCGCAGCTGGTAGCGATCGAGACATTCTATCTATGCTGGCATTGCCCAATCGAAGCGCGTCAGAAAATCAAACCTGAGCTTACCACGTACCAGAACCATACCCCACACCCACACAAGTTTCCAACAATATTGAAAAGCCAACTGAATTAAGTACGTGCACAATTATCTGGCACTACTCAACATCGAAATGACGCGAAGGAAAACGAGAAGAAAGGCACCAACAAAACGAACAGGTGAAGCACAGAAATGTAACGACCATATACGCTCCAAGCAGACCCTCTTTCTTGTCATATTTAATGAAGGGACGAAGACGAGGATAGGAGACCACAGTACTTTTCGCCCATATGGGATAGGATAGATGCTGGCTTAGAGCAAACGGCATAATTACATGTCGGGCTGCATGGGCATCACCTGACCACCCTTGGCAGCTGTAGGCGTGAAAGTATGCCAGCGGTCGTTGAAACGAACATCCAATGGCCGACCACCGTACATGTATTGCTGGAACTTGGCTATTGGAAGACGAATTAGGAATGTGACCGCTCTCAAAATCAAAAGCTAAAACATACCAATAGCTGTCTCTGCTTCTGAAACTTGAGCAAACTGGACAACGCCACATCCCTTGGACCTCGTCCCGTCGAACAAAATTTCTGCAAGCTCGACCTGTCCCGTGGTCTCGAACAGTTCTACCAAATCTTCATTGGCCGTCGACCATGGCAACTGAGGTATACATCAGGCTCGTGCTCGCACTTGAAAAGCTGGTTGGAGAACTCACGTTGCGAACCATGATTTGCTGGCTTGGCTCAGGCTCGACGTATCCGTAACCCCCACCGTAGCCACCGCCATAGCTATCCATACGGAGACCACCATGGCCACCAGATTGATCCGGTCCTGGGTAGTCTGCATAGATATCCTGGCTCGAGAAATCGCGACCGGACCCTTGCGACGCATATCCACCACCTCTGAAGCCACCACCGCGGAAGTTCCCGCGGAAGCTGCCACGTAGGCCACGACCACCACCAAAGCCACGGAGCCCACCACGGAACGCACCTGGGCCGGAAAGACCGGCATAACGGTCCTGAAAAGTATGTGTGATGAGCAGAGGCAATCAGGACAGCACCAGAGTTTGTTTACCTCGCGGACTTCAAGAGTACGACCGTACCAGTCAAAGCCGTTATACATACCTGTAACATTATAAGACTATCGGTTGACGGAATTAGATAACAGGACGAACTAATGGCTTGCTGGGCGTCCTTTTGTGTTTCAAAGACTACCGTACCAGAGCCTTTGGGACGGCCATCAGCACCAATGTTGATGTCAGCACGAATAATATTCCCAGCCGCCCGGAACAAATCTTTCAAGTCCTGCCAACCTGCTTGGTAGGGCAACTGATTGGGATATATAAGCAGACATCAAAATGGGAGAAAGTCAAACTGACATTGCCAACGTAGAGCTGATTCCCTGGATTTTGCTGGGTGCCGAAGTAATTGTGATGAGGAGGGCGCGGGGGCGGCTGCGCATTAAGCCCTTGCCCAGCCATCGCCATACCAATTTTACCTGGGACAGGAGTAGCACCGAATCGTGATTCGTTTTCTCGATCCTGGGCCATTGGTGAGCTAAGTAACAGTCGTGTACAGAGCCTGGCAACGTACTTCACGGATGAATACTGGACGGCCCAGAAGAGCCACTTCTGAGAGTTCGCGGATAGCTCTCTGGGCGTCCTCCGGAGATGCAAACTCTACGATACTGTACTGGATGTAAGCAAGAGACCAACGATGCAAACGAAGGAACATACCCGCATCCTTTGGAAACACCTGTGGGTGTGACTAGCACTTCGGCGAAGAGGACCTCCCCAGCTATGTAACCCCAAAAGAAAACTCCCATCAATATCCTCTCAATCATTCCAGCCATCCAATAACGGCGAAACCGGGAAGAAAAAACGGCAAAAGGCCAGTGCCTGCATAGCCACTCCTCCACTCTCCCGAATCAGCTCACACTCGCACAAAAGCACCCCCTGCCTTTTTCCAAGAGCGAGCTTCAGCAGAACGGATTTGCGTGAGCGGCAACCAATGCCATTCTCCCCCCCTTCCCCACGCAAAGAAAAAATATCTAATCTGAGATTCCCCCACCCACCTCCCCTCATGAATTCCATAAGATCGCGGTACTTGACGTCGTAACTGAGATTGCCAACGTAAACTCGGTTTTCTCTCTTGCTAATCTTGGCAAATTCGACTGCTTCTTCATGATCAGCATTCATGGGCCCACCGAGAGAGCGGGCAAATGAGTCAGCAGGTTTGCGATCACGGCTACGCGAGCGAGTGCGTGATGGACTTCGCGAGTGAGTATGAGACCGCGAGCGCCGGGAGTGCCTACGGTCGCGTGGCGAAGTAGAACGCCTGCGAGGGGACCTAGAGCGCGTACGACTACGAGAGCGTTTTCGGCGCTAAAAATTGGAAAATTAATTTGGCTTGGCAATGTTTTTCAGAGTGGGACACAAGAACTGACCTCGCCGTTACGCCTCTCCTCTGGCTCCCAGTGGTCAGTACGCCTACTGCGACCTAATAAGCAAGACGGTAAATCAAAAAAAAATCTTTGGAAAAAATGAGGGTAAACATACCCGGGTCCCTTGCACCACGGTCTCTGTCTCTCTCGCGGTCACGGTCCCTATCACGATCCCTGCGATCACGGTCACGGTCGCGCTCGCGCTCCGTACGGTCTCTCTCCCGGTCCCTGTCGCGGTCGTAGTCACGGTCTTCCTTGGGCTTCATATCGACGTCCATTTTAACAAAGAAAAAAAAAGTTCAAGGGAAAGGTAAGAGTGAAAGACCGTAACCGTGGTTTTTAAGCTCCGACTGAACCTTCAACCCCGGTCAGGTGACTCAGCAAACCTGCCTAACTTGAGCATTGCGCACCAGGCTGATGGGCTTCAAACCATCACGATCTTGAATATGTAGTATACGGATGGCAAAGGTGACCTCCGTATGTCTAACTCACATTCTTGTTCAGCACGAGGATTACCATCCCACCCTTGCGGTGGATCTACAGGATCGTCACAGATCCCACGAGATCTGGTGTGCCCACGAGGGACTTGGATTGTGATCATGATTCATCCTGTCATGGCCACCACTTACAGGCACACGCGGAGTTGGCTTCAATCAGATTGACCACTCATGTCAGGTGACCCAGAACATTTTTGACCTCTTCTTTCACCAGTGCCACCTGAACAACCAGGACATGGATATTCCCCCCATCACGTCTCTTGTGGTGGATAACGCGCCACCCGACCCCAGAAGACCAAAGCCCACGCCTCCTTGGAAAGAACCATTCCTAGAACTTTTGGGTTTTCTCAAGATCATTGACATTTCACGGGCCACTCCCAAACTCGATGGTCAACGCTTTTGCTTTCAACCATCCCATGATCTCTCCAAAATTTCAAGAATCTTTCTTTCAGTGTCTGCCCCCTTCCTCCAGGACGATATCGACCTTGGGAGGTTTCCGCTTCTGGGTCCGCACAGCGTTCTACCTGCTGTAACCAAACTCCAGGAACACGCGGACCACATCCTGCAAAGGATCCAAGTGCGTATTTTCATCCGTACTCAGATCAAGTGGCTCACCCGACCATCGCCACTAGCGCTTCAAGGATCGTTTAGTCGAACGCAACGTCATACAAAATTCTACTAGTTTCCTTCATGTTGACTTGTTGACTTGTCCACTCTGTCTCGGCCCTCTGGTTAGTTGTGTCGATTGCGACGCTGAAGTCGCATGCTCCAACCCAAAGTGTCTAAGCTCTCTCGCTATCGAATGCGAATTCTGCTACGAGCACAGCCGCATGTCATGTCGTGCATGCCTAACAACAAACAACACGGTCCCTTCCCTCATCCGTTGCCCGGTGTGTCAATGCTGGTGCTGTAGGGAAGACTCGGATTGGTGTGTCGGGCTCATCAAGGAACCTGCCCTAGGCACAGAGGAGCTGGCCGAGCTCTCCCGAGAATGCAAGTGGGACAGCGACACCATCGTACGGTCACATCCGCCCAAGCCCGGCCCATGCACCTTCTGCATTGATCATGATTCTGCATTAGATTGGGCCACGTGCCGCAATAGGGGGGATGACATGGAGCCCGAGCCTGATGGCTGTCCGTCCCAAACTCCGTTTATGACACGCCATCGTCTCCGTGCTGCCTGTTGTCCCGACTGCGTCCATCAGAGTCCGGGTTACCGTTGCGCCTGCGGACTCGGCTGGCTCTGCGGGACGTGTTTTGCGATCCGGAACAAGTCTAGGGAGTATCCCTATCTCATCACCTGTCCTCGTTGTGGAGTTGACTACTGCACTGACCCTGCATCGCGGTGTGGAGACTATATCGAAATATGTAGGGGGTGCAAGGGTGCCATACTCTGTAACGACTGTCACGAAGAGGAGGTGCTCCCCGGAGACATTCAAACCCCAAAGACACGTCCAAAACAGATCGTCTTCGACAGTCAATGCAGTTTTTGCGAAGCCTGGACATGCGGCGACTGCCGTGTTTCCACGCGCTCAGCGATCTGCTTCTTCTGCGACGAATGGTTTTGTTTTGGCTGCGTGAACGACCATGTGGACGCCGTGATACAACGATGTCCTTGCTGCGCGTTGCATGTCTGCGTGGACTGCACGATGGACCATGAAGGTTGCCCGGGCGCTGTCGTGGTATGTGTTGGTACACATCTCCGACTGCAAACTGAATCCGATGACGTTCCCCCGTAGCTGAAAAACGAGCTGCGCCGGCGAAGTATAAACGACTTTTGAAAGGGACGATCTCGGTCGGTCGTGACTGATCATGACAATAGGAACGCGAGCAAGGTATTGGGACACTGTTACGCAACTGTGGGCGGACGAAGACCGTACAGAGGGTTTCTATGCCTTGTTTCGATACGATATGTTATTTGACACGGAATGAAGCATACTAATGTACACCTGGGGACCTACCGTTCGTTCTGGTGAGCTGGCAAATTGCCTTGCACCAAGAGTCGTTCGTAGGCTCCAGCTCCGAACGAGTCGGGGTTGAGATTCACGGTATTAGCAGTCACTGATAGTACCACAGCCCGCTCTCAGAGATCTCAAATACAACCAAAAAAGCGTGTTACATGGTAGTCTCGTGTTCTAGGCGCCCACGGCACGTAAACCGAACTAAAAAAAAAAGTCTAAGGTAATACGAGAAAGGATCATACATGTCAAAAAGAAAAAAAAACGAAAACAGTGAGATACGGGTTTAAATCGTAATATACAGATACGAATACCGATCGTCCGTTTTTATGCAGGCCGGACGTTCATGTCCGGACTCGTCACGTCGACCACTTTTGAAACGACGACGAAGGCAGTCATGAGCGCCGAAAACATCAACATCAACGAGCTTGCAGAAAGGACTGCGTTCCGGGCGGACGAGACGCCTGTCATGAGTGACACCACGACGAAGACATTGAGCGGGACGCGGAACAGTGCCGATAGCTGCAAGGACAAAAATAAAAACGACATGAGCAAAGAAGCGAGAAACGGGAACCAAAACCGGGTGCGAATCGTGAATAAAAGAACTGACCGTGGCGCGGTGTTCGTTTGAGATCAAGGTCCCTCTCAACATACCCTGTACGGGGTAGTACATGCCGACACACGCTTCAAAGGCACAGAATGCCCAGAAACGCACTTGTTCGCTCTCCGTGCGTGCGCTGAGCACGAGCGCCAACGCACTCATGGCACAGACAAGGCTGCTTAGTTTGGCGTGGAGAGTCAAAGAAGACTCATTTTGCGACCCGGGTGGGGGCGGCGGAGTATATGAAGTGATGGCGTTATACAAGAGCGAGCCAAGCATCATGGAGATCATGAACGAAGAGAAGATGTACCCAAGGGGAAGGGCCACCGCGGGGAAGGAATCAGAGACCTCTTGCAACGACGGCACCCAGATGAACACGAAGAGATACATTGAGCCTTCAAAGCACGTCTGAGTCAAACCGATCGCCAACAAGATAGGGTCTGCAAATGTGCGTTGAGCCCATCGACAGTGTCAGTGTATACGCTGACTACCAAAGACGATATTCACCGTTGCGCACGATTTTCCATGCTTCGCCCAGCCGCCTCAACTGAAGCGGGTCGACACTCGCGCTGGTCCTCCCTCTGCCTCCATAGTTCTCTGTCCACTTGGCTTTGATCACGAAGTATGCAAGTACGAGCAGCCCTCCACTTGCAATGAAGGGTGATGCAAAGGATTTCGTGAATGATACCAGTTGGTTGCTCACTACGCCCGCGCCAGTAGCGACGAACCCATTAACGAGCGTCGCACGACCAAAAATAGTCGAGAGGTCGGAAGACGGGACCGTCAGAGAGTTGGCCGAGGACACCAACCACGACTCAAAGGCAGAATAGAGGATGGACGTCGATACCCCAGCCGTAAGACGTCCAAAGAACAGAACAGGGAGGTAGGGGATATTGATACAGAGGCATGAAAAGGTGTAGGTAATGCAGAATACGAGACACAGTTTCTTGCGACCACTGAGACAGTGATCAGCGCCGAGACGTTCACGAAAGATAAGCGTACGTACTGCTGATCCGCCCATACGCCGACCAATGGGGCAGTTAGACCCGCCGACATGAAACCGGTGACGAACAAGACAGCGACCATCCTTTCGGACATCCCGTATTGTTCACGATATAGGGAGTAAACGTATGGGCCCTGAAGCCAGTCGGCACCTGTTCGCGGGGAATTAGCTTGCTGCAATCTATACCCGGAGATCCAACTCACCCATGACAATGGCATAAACGAGTAGATATTGCTCTGTCAGCTTGGCGAGTGCGTTCATGGGAGCAGTGCTCCCGCCGTTCTCAAGACGATCAGCATGGTAGTCCTTTGCTGTGGCTGCTGCCGCGCGTTCAAGTTTCCGAGAAGATGCGTAACGTTCAAGGAGGAGGAACACCAAACAAGAGGAAACGAGCAGAATGAGCTGCAGCTCATAGAAGGCGACCATCTTCGCCTGCGAAACAAGTTCACCACTTCGCTTCCTGCGCCGATCACTCCTGTATGCTGCATTGTATGTCCCGAGGAAGGAAAAGCCATGGGTCGCGCTCACCTTCGGATGTATTTCGCGCGCTATTTGTTTACTGTTCGGCGTGCAAATGTTCAAGTCGAGAGAAAGAAAGAAAAAAAAGGGTTTGTCGCGCTGTGCCCACGCCGACACTCGGAGGAATTCAACTCGGTTCAAGGTCAGATTGTCATTCCCACAACTTGAACCTGAGCCTGGCTATTATGGCGTTTCTTGATTTGGCGATGTAACCTCTGCAGTGGCTGTCGATAAACTCAATCGCCGGTGCAGATGCGTTTTCATGAAGATCTTGAACTTGTCGTCTCCAGGATTCATATGACAGGAATAGTTCGACTGCATAGCCACCGAGTACTTTGTGTGCAAACGGTTCATTGCTCCTCCGACTCGTTCTTGTTGTCACTGTCTCCTTTGCGCCCTTTCGTTACTGCCAACGAACGCAACAGCTCGTTCAAACTTACAAGTACTCACTCAATCGACGGTTTTCGAGCTCTAGGTCCAGGTGGAGCGGCTCCCACAGTGGTACCATAAATATCCATGGATCTCTCACACTTGATGGTAACATTTCGTTCCCTCAGCCGCGGAGCTAATCCTGGTCGCTCACATCACCTGCCATCACCAGTTTTGCACGCACCTCTGTCATTCTGTTACTTCCGCAAATGTCAGCACGCGTGTCGATCCCGGAGGTGTCAATGTAAACAGTCCGAGTGTGAGCGGAATTCATGCCAGTGCATCATTGTTTCAGGCACGTGTTGTCATTTAGCAGAAGCTTGGCAGGCCAGCGAGATGGTGCCGCTTCTAGATCTCCATCGACCATATTCTCAGCGCCAGGCACTGGGAAAACTGAACGAGCGCAAGGCTGTCGCAGGGAGCCTGCCGGTGCAAAAGCACGAATCAATTTATGCCGCTCATCGAATCCCACTTCAAGAGTCCATGCCGGCTAGTTCCGGCATGGTACCGAGAAAGTGCTCCTGGAATCTCCCCCCACCCGCCTTCACCCACATACGCAACCAATCTCACGGAGGGTCGCGCCCAGCTCGCTGGTGCATACCCCTTGTAGTCACTACTTTGCCCATTCCCTCTGTTTGGTCAGTGATTGGTAGATCACCTAAAAGGTCCTGGAAGGGCGGCGGTCGGGGTAGCGGTTAAGCCCCCTGATGAGAGCTTTCGCAGGCTCGAAACCGCACGCCCTATACTTTATCTGTCCATGTGCGCACTGGGCCTGACGGGTGCAGCAAACAGGATCCTCAGCCCAGGTTGACCTCTCCCTCCCAATGGCGACGAGGGAATGATGTGTCCCAAGGAGAATGGCGATATGGTACCACCGAATCATTGCATGCGAAGGGTATGTGATTGAACTGCAACTCGATTACAGGAGTAGTCGTATAAAATAGCTACAAACGATGGCCAGATGATCCCATAATACGACGAGGAAAGAATCTAAACGAAGCACGAAACGAATAGCGTAGATAGCCTTGTACAAAAAGTGGATACAGCAAATGACGACAGCTTGAAAGTCCACGATGATAGCGAGAAAGATGTGCGAGACAGTCCACAGCGAAGATACAGGCGAAAGCAATTGATCGAGAGGGAGATGAAAATAGCGGATGACTGTCCATGAAGTCCGAGGAAGAATCAGGCGCGATGCGCTGCAATAGCTGAAATATAGAATATAGTCAACAACCAAGGGGCATGACACCCAGGTTCCAATTATTAAAACCTGGAATCATGATACAGCGGAGAGGGTGGAGGTGGAGGGAAGGGGAAGGAGGCCCATGTTCACGCCCTCGGCATGAAATGCACCTCCCACCGATTCTGCCCATCCATGGACCTCGACAAACCCACAAACAAGACGTTTGGTCCGAGGAAGTCAATCCTCTTCACGCCCTGCGCAAATTCGCGCGGGTCAGCATGCGTCCGAACTCTGAAATATTCAGAGGCAGAGGCAGAGGCAGCAGAGATACTGACCATGGTGCCCATCTCTGCGGGAGATACGCTGCGATTGAGGACATCGCGGATGCGTACGAGCACGTCACGTGCAGTCACACCGCCGGGGTTCCGCACCTCGATCGTGGACCATAGTGGGAGCGATGGGACGATGAGCACGAGGAGTGGACAGGGAGGGTGTACAGCTGGCGCATCGAGTAAATTTTGCGAACCGGGTTGGAATTGGATAGATTGGACGTCTCTAGTGACGTTGTAATACATTGGAGGAACGCCCGTTGACGCTGACAGGAGGGGGTTAAGGGAGAGGATAACGGAGGAGCCCTGATAGTAGGAGGAATGGTCTAGGGATGGCGTAAGTAAAAGTCACGGACAACCAAGGTACAAAGAACGCCCATACATTGGGAGCCCGATGACGATGAGGCATGGCGTGGTGCGGAATTTGGGTGGGGCAAGGACACCGTGTGGAGGTGGGGGGCGCCGAGCATGGGACCGGGCGAGGTGGTGGGGTAGGACGGAGCCGAGTGGGAGGTCGAGCGGGAGGTCCATGACTTGTAGGAGTCAGAAGGGCGATGCATGGAGAGAAGCGACGTCGGGGGAGTGTGCTGGGTGACTCGACGAGGGCATGAGGCGGGATTCTTATACCCCACCAGTCGGGGGCGCGGGAACTTACTTTGATGATGACCATCGTGCGTGTGACCGAAAATATGACCGGATAGGGCGGAGGGCGGGAGAGCGAACGTCGAGTGACATGGTGAGGAAGTAACAAACACCCTGTCGGTTTTACTAAATGAGGAAGTGGCGTCGGGGCGCTAACCTGAAAAGGAAAGCGTCGGGTAACTGCGGTGATGGCGGGACACAGGAAGCGTCGCGAGAAGCAGCGCAGCCAGCACATGATACCCATCGATGCGTTATCGCTGTCAACGTCGACGCGCCCAACGCCCACACACCGTCGCACGTTGCTCACAATAGCGCCCCGCAGCATACGACACACTACCCCCGCCCTTCCTTTTCAGGCATCCCCCATTGTCCTTGTGCTTCCTGTGTGAAACGCCACTGCAGCGGCGTCCCCACTGCTGGCCACAACGACCCAGTTCGGTCCGTGCAGGTCGCACGATGACCTCACTCAAAGGTTCGTCCTCTGCATGTCGTGGTGTACACTTGACATGGTAAATTCGTCCATGAATGGATCGCAGGTCGCTGTTTTTCAAAGGCTATCGATTGAACAACGTCTTCCTCATTCAATACCAGGCCTCTCAACTTTTGTTTCATCAGCAAGACCGGCTAGGCATCAAAATCGGCCCATACAGATTTACTCGGCTTCGAACAGCTCCAGTCAGTGTGCATGCTGAGAGGTTTCAGTTTGTCTCAGTGTTAACGTTCACGTATCGAACAACCTGTCGGATAAGGATATGCGCAACTGCCAGTGTGCACTGGCAGTATGATTGCAGTTCACAGAGGCGAACCACGCGTTTCAAATGCACCACCGAACGACGTGACGTGATTACGCTTGGGATACAAATACTAGATCTCACAGTCGCCTCCATCACGCCTCACGACTACCAGCGTTACGAATTCCCCTGTCTTCCATCAGTGTCTCTTCGCCCTGCTCTAACCCCTCGTTCTGCCCACCGTCCGCGAATATGATCGTGGTCACAGCAGCGCTAAACACCGATGTCAAACCGAACGCTGTGTCAATGTGACTTCCACGTCTGCCTTGTGGATCCCGCGCATAAAGCTCCCGCAAGTTCAAGATGAATCGGGGGACGAGCGTGAATGCAGGTATAAGTTGTGCCATGCTGCTCAGGAGGATCCACCGTCCGTCCGTTGGAACGTTTGCTACGTAATACAGTGCGTTGAAGAGTGCATACGTCAGAATTCTATTCCATCATTCGTCGTTAGCTTGGTCGCATGGAAGAGGAAATGGAAAAAAAGGACGAGACGTGGACATACACAAGAAAGTAGAGCATCCCTTCTCTTGCAAGCAGGTTCATGTAACGGCTGAGTTGGAATTGCTTTGTCGCTCTGTACATTTGAAGTGACTGCTTGATGAATTGAATAGCGACAAGTAGACACATCAATGCACCGAGAGTGACCTGGACGACGTCCACAGCTATGGCTAAAGTGAAGAAATTGAATTGCGTCATGCAAAACGAATAATCAAGCACTTGAGCGGTAACCTCTATATGATTGGGAGAACAGCGGATATCCTGTTATGTAGTGTGTATAATATGAAGGCACGATCCACATACCGAGGCGGTTATTCTGAGTGCTCAGCATAACAGATAAGACTAGAACTAGGATGACTTCCGTGACGTATAACGGGAGGAGGGTGCCAAGGATGAACCTCGATCGATTGCACAATGCCCACACACGCAGGATCATCGCCACTGTGTCCACCAACGTGATTCATCTTGCTGAAAGCGAAAATAAAAACTCACAATCTGCGGCACCAATAAATATTGACACAGTCCATGCAGCAAAAATACCAAGTAGGTTGCCTTGGAAGTGTCCTTGAGCAAAGTAGAGATCGGAAACATTGAATAAACGCGCTCACAACTATTCGTACACAATCAATTTCTTGGAAATGTCGTTGATCGGTGTAGAGTGAGGCATGGACACATACGTCTACCAACAGTTAAGAGTCTTGAGTATCTTCATTGATCACCAGTGGTATAATGAATCACCTTTTCAGGGCCAGGTAGGAAAGAACTCCCCGCTTTGATTGAACTGGGTCAGCTCAACTGACTCAGAATTTCAGGGTTTGAACCCACAGAGAACTAATCAGGGATCAATTAACGTGTCTCAGCAGCATATACATACGTGATAAAACACAACCCGGAATAACGAGCCTGGAAGTTCACAATGATTAACCCAGCACAGCATCATGGAGATGACTAGAATACGCACGAGAACGAACAACGTAGACACCCGTGTCCAGGGCTTGTTCTGCAGCCATATCAAAACATAAAATCGTCCGGATAAAGGTGACCGCTGACCCAAATGTATTCTATCTGCAAAAATCGTGGGGCGGTGAAATGCGTG
>JBBPQT010000584.1:0-13518 GCA_038092715.1 Boletus smithii | reverse complement strand
AGTATGTAGCATGTGACCTTAAGTCACGTGATCTGACTTTCGTCAGTTAGGGGTATTAGCCTCAGTACTACCAAAGTATTGGTATTACCGGTATACGATTGTAAGCTAATAAGCTACATTCTCAACATAACTCAATCCTACCTATAACCCATAGTCCATCATTCTCCTATTTCCGCTCTTATTATCATTATGTTCCTCCTATAACTCAATTATCTTTACCTAAATTCTCTGTAGGTGACATCACCATGATAAGGAGCAAAGAAGAAGTAATGCCGAAAATCCTAGGACAAAGG
The DNA here is from genome assembly GCA_038092715.1 of Boletus smithii. Taxonomy (NCBI): domain Eukaryota; kingdom Fungi; phylum Basidiomycota; class Agaricomycetes; order Boletales; family Boletaceae; genus Boletus; species Boletus smithii. The sequence continues at coordinate 13,225 of JBBPQT010000584.1, read as the reverse complement.
CAACCCCAAACTAAGAGCCAGGAGGACACATAAGCATGACTCCATCAGTGGAGCAAATAGGAGGGTTGGAAAACACGCGCGATCTGCGTACCACCAACTCGAAGGTCAACATGCAGCCCAGACAGGTTCACACCGCAAACAGCACAGTGTCATGCACCACATAGATAACACCCCGCAGGCATCATAGGGACCAGAGGGGCCCAGCATTGCTCATTGGATGCACAACCCCCTGTCAATGTTTCAGCCTGAACACAGAGAGGCAGGAGATGACAGAGGAGTAAGAAAGGAGGGGAACAAAATTACCGTCAGGATCCATCGATCATCGATCATCATCTGCGTCAGCCAGTTGATTCAGCTCGCTCACGCTCGCGCTCGGACCCGGTCACACGACACAATCAGATCATGTGGGCGGACGCAGCTTGGGCTTATAGTAACAGAAATGGCTACTTACATCAAGACAGGATCAGAGACGAACAAGATTCTGACAGCACATCCATCCTATGAGGACTGTTCCTCGACAAACGAGTCGGGCGTGCGGTCAATCAAACACTCGTACGGGATTGGTAACGGGATGGATGAACGCACGTAGCTGAGAATCTCAACACAAGGGCCCTTCCACGTAAAATTCAAGTTTGCAACCATATCGATCCACTCACAGGTGTCTTCTTGGTCTCTCTCGTCTTGATAAAACACCCATTTTCAGCAACAATCCTTACACTGGGAACAGCTGCAGCAATCCTGTCCAGCACACCCTTGACAGGCAATCCGCTCAAGAGCCACACTTCATTCCGTGGGTCATTGGCAAACCGTTTGAGCAATGTGAGGGTTTGTTGCTGCGGTTCAAACGGTCGCGATTCCAGACCACACCATCAAAGTCGAGCAGCAAAAGTCATTTCGATGAGTGTTTGTACTGCGGAAGTAGGCGCCCCATGTCGACGACGGGGACCATCAAGAGGTCCGTCTGAGTGGTATGTTCTGTATTGGCCCAGAGACACTGCGTGAGGAAAGGCTTGGGCAGTTTGGGTGACGACATGATTGTGTAGGTCTTCCCAGTGTGTTTTGTTGTCGCTCATCGTCAGTGCCTGGATCAGTGTGAGCTTGTCTCCGTGCACTCGCGAGGGAAGCATCATTACCTGATGAATAGCATTGGCAGTGCCATGCGTATCATACGGGTTGACGGCGATGCAAGAACAAAAACCCGAGTAACTATACGATCCAGTGAACTACAACCGAGATTTCTGCGTCAACCTGTGTTACACAAACATACCTCGCTCAGAATAAGTGGTCTGAGTCTCCCCTCTTGGCACTCCACAAACTCATGTGTGCACAAAGCCAAACCCTCCCGTAAGCGCGTGACCAAAAATGCTTCTGCTATTGTCAGCAGAGAAATTGGCTGAACTCGACTTCCTGCGTGTGCAGGAAAATGATTGGCTGGAAGGTCAACATGGAGAACACTGCGTTAACGCGAGCGACAGCATCTGAGACACCACCGGCGTGCTCATTGGACCCAGTGGTTTGCAGTGCGACTTGAATGAGGACGACCTGTGACGTGCATGCACATAAGAAAGAGCCACGAACACTAGCAAACATGCTATCTTTCCCTGAAACTCGATGTTTCTTCAAAAAGAAATGTTCAAGGGCCGGTAGCAGGGACAAGTTAAGTAAACACTCACGGGGACTACTGAGATAGTATAGTGCCATATGATGCAAGTTGGGGGTATGTGGTACCAATGGAGATATTGCCGAAATCATCAGCAGATTCAGCAGCAGCACACTAGTAATCCAAGAGAGAGTAATGACAACATATCAATACCTTCGAGATTTGCTGTGTGTGTGGCGGAGATATGATCAATGTACTCTTCACCTGTCAAGTTTTCTGCCACCTCTACCCATTCTTCTTCCCAGTTCTGCAGGCGGAAATATTGTAGCTTCAAGCCAGGATGGAGGACTAGGATAAGGTGTTAAGCTTTCATCTTTGTTCGAACAAAGTAAGCGAAAGTGGAGCATATCCATGGCGATGCGATACACTAGTCAACGAGGTCTTAGCTTTTTCAAAGGTCGAACGATGGGCTTAAGTACCCATTGTTTCGTTGCATGAGTGTACAATCGAAGACAACGACAAAAATGGACAACTCTTCAGTGCACAGCCACAGCCTCTAGACTACCCAGCCATCGTAAAACAGATCGCCACGGCAAGTCACTAGTCACGGCCCATGTGTCCTTTAAATGAGAATCTTTGACAGTCTCGGCGAACGGTACAGTATCCACATCATTCCTGGTGCCGACTCATTCCTTGTCCTTCCCCGTAATATCTCGTGGTCAACGGGGTGGGTGCAATTTTACAAGTCGATGGTGAATGGCAGTGGTGGATGGGGAGGATGTGGGTGATCATGATGGGGCAAGTGGGGATGAGATGAGGGAGTGTTTGCGATGAGTGGGGACAAAAAATTGTTGAGGCGGTTGAACGAGTTGGATAACGCCGAGACGGTGTCGACAAGGACGGATGCCAAATGGAGGTTGAACCCAAGGACGTGATGTTGGTGTTGAGCCAGCTGGTGAGGGCATCCAGGAAATGGACAGTCTAGGGGCCGGTATGGGGGCCTGACTCTGTCCGAGTCTGGGGCCAAGTCTTTGCCCGAGTCTGGGGGCACCACGGCATGCGCGGCACGGCAACTGCGGAGTCTCAATTGTTAGTCGGCTGTCAGCTGCCTGGTCTATCACATGTGCAGCCCCACACGGGCCTCACCGTTAACGTTCAATGCCCCCATACTCACCCAAATGCCCGCTGCATACAATGAGCAGGCAATGTCCCTTTTTGGAATCACCCGTGTTTTCGCCCTTGCCACCCAGCCTGCCCTCCTTCAATCGTTTTCAGCACCACCATGATAACCACCAACCTGAATTCCATATTGCCACCATTTCAGCCATGTCAATCACCAAGGCATTCAACCTCAAGCATATAAGCTCGCCCGCCCTCATTTTCTGCATTGCCTCCCTCCATTCTTCCCTCTTCTCCGTGCTCTACTACCCTCTTGTCCCCTCCATGGCATCTCTCCTCAACAACACCTCATCTCTTACCCCTGGTGATGTCACCCTTCTTGCCAATCTCAACATCCAGCTCACCTCAATTGGTCTTGTCAGCGACTGTGAGGGCTGTGGTAATGCAGTTACGCTCACATTGTGCCAGACGGATCGCAATGGCAATGCTGGCAAACCAATGGCCAGGGTGAGTGCCCTATTACAATCTCGGCCTGCCGCCACTCATCCTTTGGTTGTAGCATCCCCAGTGCAAGTTCTTCAAGTGGTTTCCTGCCTCCTACTCCACCCTCACCTCTTCTCACTCATTCAAGCCCCTGGCTCGTCATCAGCTTCCCGCAAATCCCCCCCCCAGTGATAGCATGGTGGCAGGTGACAAGAAGACTCGATGCTGTGGTGCCCAATGCCTCGGTGCACTCTGTTGCCGGTCAGCTGCCTTGCGTTGTGGCAAGGCGATGTGTCTGAGTCACTGCAAGGACTCTGGTGGATGTCCCTTTCATGGGATCATGGACGATGAATCTGAGATGATCGATCTTGATGTGGATGACTCTGGTGACCTTACAGATTCACACCGTGAAGATCGTCGCTCTCCTTCTCTTGAATTTACTCAGCACCTCCCCAGGATTTCACCCTCCCCATCCTTCCACCCTTGCAGCCTCCACTATCACAGTCTCGTGCCAGCGGTCGGTCATTTACTATGCCCTTCCAGGCAGCCGACGCTAGCAAGACACGCCCCCGCATCACTTGTCAGCTTGACCCTTTGTGGATGGCAGATTTGACCAAGCTGGCCGCCCAAGAGGTCGAAAATCAGAAAGCAGATGAGCGACGCAGGGAGATGACACACAATGCCTAGTGCCGCTTCATTATACACTGGTATGATGCAGTAAGTACTCCCCTCTTGCCTGCCACACCATCTGCTGATGCCCCAGCAGGATGATGCCCCAGTTAGATGGCTATTCATCTTGAACTGTCCCTACTTCCCGCAATATCAACTGATCAACGATCCTGATCTCATGTCACTCCTTGGTGAAGATGTTCTTCAATTCAAAGTTTTCGAACCCTCATTGCGCCTCTGGATCACCACCTCCCTTGACCACACGTTCACTGTTGAAAGTGGCCACCACCTTTTCCTTTGCCATTTTGGTGTCTCACAGTGCGCCAATTTCGATCAAGATCTCCAGATCACACAGGATAGCAAGCGTCCGGCCAACATTCGAACAAATATGTGCTCAGAACGCCAGGTCACTCATTCCAAGGCCAAGAGGAGGAAGCCCTGCTCACAGGCAACACAAGAGTCAGATTCAGAAGTCGAGATCATCGAGGTGTCATCCTCGCGTGCCACCAGCAAGCGCCATCACTCGCCGTCACCTGCGTCAACATGGTCTTATCCCTCACCTAGCCCGTCATACAATGTCCCAGTCAAGGTGGAACCGTCAGCGCACACTTCCTCACTATCTCATAGTCCCTCTCCCAATTTTGCATTGTCACCTACATCGTCTTCAACATCCCTATCTCTGCCCCAGGTCCCGACTCGACTACCCACGATCAAACGGGTCATTGTTCCCAGCTACGAGGGATATCAAGTATGGCCCCAGGGAATGTATACTATTGACATGACTGCAGGCTTCCGGCAGATCGCCAATAAACAACTGCAGGCATGCCACTCACCGGCTGTCCTGTTCACACTCGTCTTCGGAGTGCCGTTCGTCAAGCCCACATACTACAACAACCTCCAAGCATGGAAGGAAACCAGCCAGGCATTGCTTGAAGAATGCAAGGCCACAGGCAGGAACCCCACTGGCCTGTGGTCTTACTATCTAGCTGTGAGGCGCGAGGCCTTGGGGCTGAAAAGCAAGATGAAGATGCGAAGGCTGCAGCATTAGTACTTTTGCTAGGTATCATGTACATTAATGTGTGATGTCTCTCCCCTTGTCAATGTCATCCTCTCTTTTGATTTGACCTTTTCGTGTATGGCATGACTCAAACAAAGCATGGTGCCATACAATTTGGATCATGTCATAGGTACACGGTTGTACTATATAGGCGATGTGAGAGTAGGGTGATGAGGCGATTTTCCTTGTGCACAGAGAGTAGCTACAGTGTACCGGTTGCGCCGCAGGACCATCTCGTCAAGGAAGAAATCATATTTGACGGCTGTCATCTCACAGCAGATGTTGTGAAATGCACCAAACCAAACATTAGTCTGCTCTGCGATTGATGAATTGAAATAAAAACCACCCGAGCCATCTAAAAGCTCTGGGTATGCCTTCATGTTGCACCGTTCCTGACAAAATGTATCGCTCGTGCGGTGCTTGGTCTTGTAGTGGAAAGCGTCAACACACATGCCCATGTCCTGAAAGAATAATATGCCCCGACTTTCAACCTCTCAGAGGGCGTTGCAGTTGGAATCGTAGATGAGGTGTTCAGGTTTGCAAGCACGGGGAAGGGAATAAAGTTGTTCAACGAGAATCTGCCAAGCTTATCAATATATTATCTGATGTGCAAACGATCTTGATAACTTACCAGGACATTCGAGACGGCCTCATGGTTGTACATGGTACTGCGGGCATTGATAACCCCACAAGGGCGGACAATGAGTTGCTCATTATTTGTGTGCTGGCGCTGAAAGACTGCCTTGAGTTTCTTTGGGAGGGTTTTGGCAGGGCAATGGGTGGTGGCCTGTGAGGCAACTTGTGCTGAGGCATCTGATGGAGAGGCAGATGCAGGTGAAGTGGTGGATGGCAAGGCCTGACAGGCAGCTGATGGCAAGGACTCTGGCTGGGTAGTGGCTTGTGAAGGGATCTCGGAGATGCTGGTAGAGGTGGTCTTCACAGGGCGGATGACACACACAGCACCATTGCGTTCATCGTGCTCATACCATTCCTCGCCTTCCTGCACAGCGAGAGAGGCAGTTGAAGGGGGGTCGAGTGTGGGACAACCATATCATTGGGTTTGGCAAGGCGCTCGCGCTGACTCCTTCTCTTGCCTGAATGGAGAGACTCGAGATTGACCCTCTCCATGCGCTGATGCAGCGGATCATCACATGCTTTGTGGATAATATCGCCATCCCGGCGAGTTGGGCGATCACAGCCCTCAACGGCACAAACAAACTCTAGGCAGCGGTGAGTGTTGAGAATGTAACTTCACTAGCCAAGTTACCCTAATGGTATTAGGCGTGACTCATTAGGCGTGACTCATTCCTAATGGGCGTGACTCATATTGTGACTCATCACATGATATATTCACGACCATGTGATCTACAAGTCTAGACTATAGTCTAGATTGCTTACACTATCCATGATGTCACTATGGCGCAATACTGACGTCATATTGCATCTTACTATACTATTGGCTATCTATACTTAGATTGACCTGCCTTATAGTTAGACATAGTTCGATAGGAGATCAAACTCTATATCTTAGGAGTATAAAGATTAGATCCTAGCAGCATGTAATCTTTATCTCAAATACCAACATTCGATTTCTCTCTCATTGAGTCTCACTCTGAGAAAACTCTTAGGCTCTGAACCCATCATTCATCACAACCAGGTAAGCCTTCCTACCTGAGACTTTTATCCTCTGTCCCTTCACCTTCGAGGTACCTTTGTATTTCGAAAGTGAGCGGGATTGATAGAGCAGAAGCAATGACAGACACTGTCAAGGGGATTGGTGCAACGCAGAGATGCACAACAAGGGCGGCCGATCGTGACGCCATCAGTGACAACAACCTCAGTCTTCGAGATAGTACCATCCGGCAAGGCAAAGAGACGCACACATCCATTACATGCATGTGGGAGTTCCTCCTGGCCATGGATAATCATCCGTTGAGTGCGATCACGCATTGCATGCGAGAATCAATCCTTCTGATCACCATCATGAGGAATGACCAGGTTGATACCATGGTGAGTGTGATCATCAAGCAAGGCGAGCAAGACGAAACCATCCCAAACTTCTTCAGTACGCAGGCTCATGCTAAATTGCCATGGTTCAGACTCAGTGGAAGGGTGGTGGGCTTGAGCAATATCATACAGGCGTGCACAATTTGTGGCCGAGACGCTAGCAGATAGGGATAGTTAGCAGCAAGAAAGAAAGAATAGAGACAGACTCACGCAACTTGCATCATGTTACGTTTGGCCCGGGTAGGGACGAACGTAGCCTCAGTTGGTTCAAGGGGTTCGGTCGCTGGGGACTCCAGACGATGAGGACACTAACAACAATAGTTGATAGGGTCAAAGGTTCAAGGTATCTTCCAGCAGAGTGGCTGGGAAGTCAAGGGTTCGACTAGCAGGACGGCTAGCAGAGGTTCAGAGGTTTCAAGGGAGCATCCACTCAAAAGTAGGACGAGCAACTTAGAGAGATCCAAGGGAGCAATGAAGCAGATGCTATTTGTCTGAGGAAGACTAGCTGAGGGGATACATCATGAGGTATCTAGGTTTATATATGAATGCTAATAGGTGATGACTAATCGGATGGAATGAGATGGAATGTTGTAGAACAATTAGTCATGTAAAAGGAACGACGTCACTTTGGAACGTCAAGGAATATCATGGAACAAGGAAGGTAAGCAAGAATGACTAAGAAAAGGTGGACATGTGGCAGTGGAGTCAGTCTCCATCTGTAAGTTCAAGGAAAGAAAAGTGAATTGAAAGTGAATCGTAACACATCATGTCCATCCATTGCATGACCAGCTCGTGCTCACAGAACTGGTGCTTGCCCACTTGCAAATACCTTGGAATGCCTGTGTAGTATGTACGAATTTTGTTTTGGACGCTGTAGTTGTGGTGGTAGTTTGTATTGCACGCTGTTATAACTGTCAGTCAAGGGCCTCAAGGTGGGGTGATGAGGTGGATGATGACATACCTTGGCAGCGCAGGTGCACTGACCATGCAGGCTGGGCTCCCTCTGCAAATGTAAAAGCAACAACACAGCGCTGTTCCTCCTTCTTCAAAAGAGTGTCGGTACTATGGCTCTTGCATTCAGGATTGAGACACTGCTTGGTGGGAGGATAGAATGTGCGCAATGCTGAGCAAGTTACTGAGCAGAGAGCGATTGGATGGGACAAGGTTATTACTCACTGAGACCTTTGGAATGCCCATAGTTGCGGAATAATGCCTCATCCTGGGTGCACTCTTCATGCAATGAGGGAAGACTCCAAACCAGCTCGCGGACGATGTCCCACAAGTCATCCACAGCGTGTGAAGAGATGTTGAAAATATCCACAAAGAACTCAGTGATTGAGGGTGGGAGGACATTAGGGACATCAGTGTCTGTGATGGATTGAGGTTGCAGCTGGAAAATGTTGCCTTTGAGGATACGTGCAAATCGGATGAAGGTGGTCAGGTGAGAAAAAGGCAGGTTCACCAGGATGTCATGGCGGGCGAGTGCGTCGAAGAGGCTGCTAGCCATGGAAGCAGGCAGGGAGCTCATGAGTGTCGGTCGTGATGAGCAAGAGCGTATTGAACGTTAACGGTGAGGCGCATGCAGGGCTGCACACATGATAGACCAGGCAGCTGACAGCCGATAAACAATTGAGACTCCGCAGTTGCCGTGCCGCGCATGCTGTGGTGCCCCCAGACTCGGGTGTAGACTTGGCCCCAGACTCGGGCAGAGACGGGCCCCCATACCGGCCCCTAGACTGTCCAACTCCCAGACTTTCTGCAGCTGGCAGGGATGCGATGTGAGTGGCCCGATGACTTATCGCTTTCGAAGTACAAGATGTACCTCGAAGCGAAGGGACAGAGGAATTAAGTCTCAGGTAGGAATACTTACCTGGATTGTAATGAACGATGGTTCTTGAGCCAAGGGTCTTCTCTGAGTGAAACTCTGAGAGGAAGAATTGAACAGTGATATTCGAGTAAAGAAAAGACATGCTGTATCGACAGAGTCTTTATAGTAGATTAACATAAGGTTCAATCTCCTATCTAATCTTATCAAGATATAGGGCAGGTCAATCTAAGTATAATTGACCAATAGCATAAATAACTATAGTAAGATGCAATATGATGTCAGTATTGCACCATAGTGACATCATGGATAGTATAAGCAGTCTAGACTGTGATCTAGACTATAGATCACATGGTCGTGAATATAGCATGTGAGTTGTCAGGTGATATGTCACGTGACTTACTTTGTAGCATGATTATGTAATAGATCACGTGACTCACTTTGTAGAGAGATCATGTGACTGATCACGTGACTCACTTTGTAGAGAGATCATGTGACTGATCACGTGACTTCATTTCTGATAGTCATATCGTCTACAATCTACATTCTCAACAAATGCTCCTCACAACCATAAGTCCGATGTTCCAGACCATGTGAAAGCTCCAAGACCGGATCCCCTCGACTCCGAGGATGAACCGGATGGTCCTAGAAAACTCTGAGAACAACCTAACCCTCAGGTACCACTACCGCGGACGCCTTCCCCACAAGCTCCTCCACCTCCTGCCGAAGACGAACCTTTGTTTGCAGATGAATCCGGTGACGAACTACCACCTCCACCCGCTACTCCACCGCGACGCATACCGATTCTGGATGCACCTCCGGCATTACCTAGATGCTCCGGACGTGTCCGTCAACCTCCTAACTGACCTGGAAATGTCTATGGGGACCATCGACACCCCCTTAGCCAACTAAAGGACATTGAGAATCAAAGTTGCTGGAAAGATATTGTTGGCCAGTCCCAATGCGAGACATCGCATCCTGGCAATACTCAAACAATTCCTGGAGCTATACCTGAATCCCCCAGACACGAATCCTCTACACATTCAGAATCCAACATAGAACGCATAGTCCGGGCAGGGGGAGCATGCTTAATCCACTACCTATGTTCTCAAGCGATCTGTGATGATAATTCCACGGACATTCTGAGCAACTCCCATCGTGAAGTACCTTCCGTGAATTCGACTTATCTACACCCAGATGTAAAACCAAAGCCCCGTGCGAATGGTCTTACCGGGATATTCTCGGACTTCCCCAGGATGAACAAATCCCCTGGAAGGCCACTTGTCAAGAGGAGATGAAAATACTCCCACAGCGGAAAGTCTTTGATCTAGTGGACCGGCCCAAAAACTGGAAAGTCATAAAGAACCGATGGGTCTTTGATGTGAAAACCGACGGATGCAAGAAAGCTAGGCTGGTAGCCAAAGGCTTCTCTCAGGTTGAAGGAATAGACTTTGACCAAATATTTTCACCAGTCGTCCGTTTCGAAACAGTCCGGCTTATGCTAGCCCTAGCCACACTTGAAGATTGGCACATTTCCGGACTTGATGTCCGAAGCGCCTACCTATATGGGAAGCTCGATGAAGAAATCTATATGGAACAACTGGAAGGTTTTATTATTCCCGGACAAGAGCGGAAAGTCCTCCGACTGAACTGAGCACTCTACGGACTCAAACAGGCCAGACTTGCCTGGTGGCGTACGCTAAACAAGTCCATGATCAAACTCGGGTTCGAGCATTTGAAACCCGACGCCAGAATCTTTCTCTACCGGAAGAAGGGTACTACTACTGTAGTTGCGATTGTTTACGTCGACGACGCCCTTTTCTGTGGTCCCAACAAGAAAATTGTTGATGAAATCAAAGCTGCCTTCATAAAGAAGGGGGAATGCCGGGACCTTGGAGTTCTGAAGGAATTCCTCCAAATGTGAATCTGCCGGAATGGCCGGAAGATCCTCTTGGATCAAACCGCATATCTGGAGAAGATCGTAGAACGCTGTGGCATGATAAATGCGTGGGCAGCACCTACTCCCCTTCCTCAAGCTTATTATCCTTTACCGAACGATGCACCCGTCAATCTGACACTCCGATCCCAGTTTCAAATAATCATAGGGTCACTCCTATACATTATGCTCGGTACCTGACTGGACATTGCATACGCCGTGACGATGCTTTCCCGTCATTGTGCTAACCTGTCCCAAGATCACTTAGATAAAGCACAATACATACTCCAATATTTACTCGGAACGAAAGACTACGTGCTAGTTTATGATGGATTGTCTGGACTTGGTATTACCGCATGTACGGACTCAGATTGGGCTTCCGATCCAGTTACCTGTCGCTCCCAGACAGGTTATTACTTAAAATTGGCAAACGGAATATTCAGCTGGAGGTCCCATGCCCAGCAAACCATTGCCCTATCATCCACCGAAGCCGAGTATATGGCCCTGAGCAATTGCTCCAGACTCTATTTTCATGGCTTCCAACCCTGTTACCGAAACTCGGTCGAAAAACATTGACATCCAATATCACTATGTCCGCGAGGTTGTAGCTGATGGAAAAGTCACTCTCGAGTTTATTAACGGATCCAATAACCCAGCGGACATGTTCACCAAGAACTTAGGCCACGTCAAGTTCAAACAGTTCCGAGCTCAGCTCGGACTAGTATTTTTTCTCAAGTAGTAAAATCCACTTGAATGTCCATTCCTATTCCGCTTATGTACCTCCGTGTACTTAGTGAGGGGGAGTGTTGAATAGACACTTACCATAGGTACATATATACATTACCGAAGTAGTCTAGATACATCCATAGCTATCCGCCTCAGTCTGAAGGTATCCGGAGTATGCAATCCGCCCAGATACAAGTCCAGACTATCTGGACTTCGTATACCGCGCCCGGATGTAGTGTGGACACTTGCTAGACAAGCGAGATGACATGAAGTAACACTTAGATTACTTCCCCTTGTAGCTACATGAACAGTATATATACCAGGAGTTCTCTCCTGATGAATTAACTGGTTCTCTGATTATTCCCCCCATATTGTGTGCACTCTCAGACCATAGGTGAGTTCTGGTGGGCTGCCTCTACGCATCCCCCTATGCCTGTTCTACAATACCAATTCCCATACCTTTCTGTCCTGTAAGGACTTCATTTCATCTTTGGATGCATCATACCAAGCTTTTTGCTGATCTCGAGGTAGCTTTGCTATATCTCGGTAATGCTTTGGTAGAGTCCATTCTCCATGATCTACAGCAAGTGCAAAGTGATGTCTAAGCCACTTACTGCTGTACATTTGTCTGAGATCATCATTCTCGTTAGTAGGTCTCGGTTCCGAAGGTTCCGGATCAACTTCCATGTGTGGTTGTTCAGGGGTTCGTGACTCCTCCTGAATTGGATCAAGTCCTTGATTAAGATCTCTCAGGATAAGTGTTGGTGGACCATCACCATAAGCGTTATCCGGTATAATCTGAGGTTGCGGAACACGATTAGATCATTGTTGTTCCGGTGGTGGTCTGAAGTTAGACCACTCATCCCGAGTAGGATGGTATTGATGAGGACAAATCTGAAACTCTGTTGTTCTTTCTCCAGATTGTTGTCTGGGTGGCAACCAGTTAGGTGGAACTGGAGCGCGAACTAACCAACCATCATCTTCTTCTAAAGATGTATCCGGTGAATCGGATATGGTCTGACGCTTGTGTTGATGTCGATCATCTATACTAGATCGATGTCCTAAATCAGGTTGATCTCTCTGAACACCAGGTTGTGGAGGTGAGAACTCCGTTTGATAAGAAGGAGGTCGCATAGGACTTTCAAATTGAGGAGGTGATAAAGATCTTGGAGGAGAACAAGGAGGATTCCATAGTTCTGGTTCTGGTGCTGGGTCAGCACCTTCTGGATCAGGAGAGTTACGTCCAGGAATAGGTATTGGAACATAGATATGTCTATCTGGTTCCGGTTGCTGTAACCAAGGATCATTTGAAGGTGGAAGATCATTATTAATCTCACCACGTTCTAGGTCGTGATCTTCTTGAGGAATAGGGGCAGGTCCATCTTCTTGGCTTCTGGAACAGTGCGGAAAGAAGTTCTCATCAAATGTAGCATTAGTAGCGACCACTACACGATGCTTTATCTTTGACCAGAAGCGCCAACCTTTAGTGTTAGGTTCGTACCCAATAAATGTCATATCCTCTGACTTGGGTGACAGTTTGTCAGGCCTTTGTTCTGGAGGGATAAAGACATAAGCACGACAACCAAACACTCTGAAGTAAGAAGCATCTGGTTTCTTTCCATTGAAGATCTCAATAGGGGTCTTCCAATCATGACGACGCATGGGTTGCCTGTTGTAAATGTGTAAGGCGGTCTCTACAGCATCTTGCCAGAACGCTTTAGGGAGGCAAGCATGTTGGCGCATGCTTTCGGCTTTCTCGAGTATGGTCCTGTTAAATCTCTCAGCTCGACCATTCTGTTGAGG
>JBBPQT010000583.1:0-13518 GCA_038092715.1 Boletus smithii | reverse complement strand
TGAACACCAATTTGAGCTCGATGGTCTCGACAAGAGTGCAACGTCAACAAAGGTACGTAAGTGGCAGTAATCCATAAGGTTGTATCCAGACTGAAACCTTGCTCGACTCTACAGCATGTTTGTGCCGCGCATGGCAGAGATAGGGCCAATGTTTGGTTCTCAACGGTGGACGGCTTACCGGGACTGAAGGAGACAGAGATCCTTTAGAGTTGGACCCAAAGCATTGCTATTCCTCGGCGTTTTCGATTTGTACACTCGTTGAATTTGTCCTCGCCGTGACAGTATTTTTTTATTCGTATTTTGCTTTAGCCTGTATAGGTCTCGTGTCAACTGAAAGCTCACGATATGGTTCTAATGGGAACTTCATGGTTGACGACCTCTTTTTGCCTGCGTCTACGTCGCTCTAGACGATCGAAAAAGTGATACGACACCCAGGATCAGCCTGCATCAGATGATTCTGGCAGATGCATTTGAAGGGGATAGTCCATCCGCCTGGTCGCGCGAGACAAACACGCGCCAGCATGTGCATATTCTGATTTCACAATAGTAAGTATATTGTACTTGCCTACTTATCTGGGTCTTAAAGCGAGAGAACTCGAGTGAAGCGGCAAGCTAAAGATTGAACTTTCTCGCGCACAACAAAGTCAGATCATCAGTCTCAATGGTCGCATACGTTGATTTTCCAGGCTTTGTGCGCGCCGTGGATAGCGGAAAGATAACAAGCCTTCTTACAACTCCGTCGATGAGTCAAAGGATATTCAATCGAAGAATTTATTGTTCACTATGATCGTGAAGATTTAGGCTTCAGGATACGGTACAGAAATGGATTTTGCGTCGACCATTTTCTCAGCTCAGCTCATGCAAGCCTACCGTCCTTGACGGCCTGCCAAGAGGCTCTGGAGCTAATGTCCTTCCACCATCTGCCACGAACGGCTCAGAAAGATCACGACGTAGAAGTCGACCACCCTACCTGTTAACATTTGGTCGGCTGGAGAACTCGTCGATCTTGATATCATCGCCAAGGAGAACGGTTCCGTAGGGCAAGTGGAAGAGATCCGCAAGAGTGACTTCCTAAGTGACGAAATGTGTCAGGTTAGCGACTGTATACTTGGATCAGATTGTATCACAGCACGAACATCCCCAGCAAGATACTTCTGCTTGGCAAGGATGCCTTCGTAGACGTCCAACTTGGCCTTGAGCTGGGCGTGGAGCGACTCGACACGAGCTTTGTCCGTCTTTCCACCCAACCACCTGTGCCGGGCATCAAGAGTCATTTGCGACATGAGATCTACATAACACTCACAAGGTCCACTTAAGCTCCCAAGCAAGACCCGATACGAGAGGGTCATAGCTGAATGCCTCGATGGATGCAGCCCGCTCGAACAAGGCTAGTTTTTTGACGTCACTGGCAGTGGGGATCAAAGGAGTGCCTTGCGAAGCATATTTGGTCGCGATGTATCGAGCAATCGCCCGTGATTCAAAGAGAATGAAACCATCATCATCCTGTCATCGACTTCAGCCTGAATCAAAGTAGCAGTAGCGTCGTGCGCACAATGTATGGGACTTGCCCGAATGGCTGGTGAGCGAGGAAACCAGCGGCCTTGTGTTCACCCTTGACAAGGTCCACCGGATGGAATTCGAAGGGCACGTTCTTCTCCTTGAGGACCATTGCCACACTAAGTGTGTAAGGGGATGCAGAATAACCGTACAACTTCAAGACCATCGTTTACTCTGTCGCGGGTGATGAGAGAAGGTGGAAATATGCAAATAATTTGGCCATGCTTCGTCCTTTTTATCGCGATTGTGTGATCAAATGATACGTGTCGGACAACCCAAATCGGGACAAATCGGCGACGATGCGTTCGGCAAAGAAAGATGTTATTTCAATTGTGGTCAGACTCTGGCTGGTGAATGGCATCAAAATGTCACAGTGCCACTCAGTTTTCAGATTGAAGACATCATCGGTACGACAAACATTGTATGTTGTGTAGTTGATCTGAAGGATGTGATGTCGATCAATACAATCATTTTTGAGGCATTTTCCCAAGAAATGTCCATCGGCGGACCTCGATCACCCTAAGTCAAATGTCAAAGGACAATTGTCGACGTCATGGGACCAATAAAATAATAGACTCGGAGCAGAGTAAACGAGTGTGAGCGTGCGAATGGGTGACATAATGACATTATGCCCCAAGAGCACGAATATCAACTTGGAAAGTGCCGACCGGTAGTCGGCTCTGACCTTGCTTGTGTTGGCAGGTGCACTTTTCAGTTTTTATTTGGTAACGATACAGTAAGAACATGACAAGTCCCTCCTGCCCACCCTTTTTTTTTTCATCCTTAGTCGAATGCCAAGCAATCCAGCGACACTTTTTGAAGAAGAAGACTCGAAGCACAAGCGAGTTGCAGCCGGTCGTAAAGCTGATAATTGGCATGCGTGTTTTCGTCACGCGCAACATTGACGTGGAAACTGATCTTTCCAATGGAGCTCAAGGTACTGTCGTCGACATTCTTCTCAATCCAGAAGAGCCTGAACTAACCATGGATGATAACACAATAACCCTTCAACTTGAATATCCCCCATTGGTCGTCTTCGTCAAGCTTGACAAAACTCGCGCGCTCACTTTGTCAGGCTTGCAACCTAAAATTGTTCCCATCGAACCCGTCCATCGAACTTTTTGCATTGAATTTAAAGACATGAATGGGGCAATGTTATCACGAACAGTCCATGAAACTCGGCTTCCGATAACGGCCACGTATGCATGCACAGATTACCGAGCTCAGGGTCAAACCCTGTCATCCGTAATTGTCGACATCTCTACTCCTGCCTTGAGTTTATTTAATCTGTACGTTGCTTTATTGCGCAGTCGCAGGCGTGACCACATTCGTCTGCTTCGAGACTTCAATGGCAAGTGGTTCAGGAAAGGGCACAGCAACGAATTGTTATTAGAAGATGACCGTTTGTGACAGCTGGATCTACAAACAGCGGCTTGGTGGGAACAGACGAAAGGAACGGCCAATGGGTAACTCCTAGTAGTCTTTCATGTATGGAGTCGTGTCATTAAATTGCCTTTTTTTGTTTTGTTTTGTCTTGATGTCCAGGTTGGACAGGGGCGAATTACGACAGTCAAAGGACCTTGCAAGCAAGGTAATTTTCGTAAGTTATTATGCGGCGGTGTGTAGTGGCACGAAACTGCTGTGCCAAATTCCAGACTCCAGGTGGAAATTCTTGCAAGTCTCGTCCGCTTCAGCACCGACGCTGTGCAAATTTTGGTTGATGTACTGCCATCATAACGCAGTGCCCCCATATTGGAGGTCAGGTTCGCTTTATCTACGATGGGCGCTGATTTGAACTGTCTATCTATGAATGAACACTCAGCTAAGCCCTCGTTGTGTCCGCACACGTGTTTATCTCCCAGTAATCGATATCCTTTCTCGTAGTATGAATTACTAAAAGAGTATAAATAGGTCCGCGGTTGGACGGTTTGGACGAAGATCTGAGCCCATCCGAGCCCATCGACTGAACGGACTTACTCACTCCAACATTTCATCATGGTTCTCAAAATTCATGGTCACGCTGTCGCACCTCTCGTCAGACTAGTAGCCGAAGTGTGCAAGGAGAAGGAGATACCATACGAAGTCGTCAACGTTGCTGTGTACAAAGGGGAGCACAAGACTCCCGCGTTCAAACAGTTCCAGCCGTTCGGTCAAGTCCCATACATCGTGAGGCACACCTTGCACACTGGGTTTCTTTCGCTGACGAGCTCGCGTGTAAAATTAGGATGACAATGGTTTCATTTTGTACGAGGCCCGAGCAATTTGCCGATACCTCGTCAAAAAGTACGAGGGACAGGGAACCCCCGGTCTTGTACCAACTGATCCCCAAAGCGAGGCGTTATTCGAGCAAGCCGCATCTGTCGAGTATTCTAATTTCTACCCGTTTGCCTTGGGCCTTTCCACGGAGAAGATCATTAAGAAGTTGCTAAATTCAATCACATTGATTTCAGAAGAACTCACGTGTTGCTGTAGACACAGAGGCTTGCCCGCAAACGAAGATAGGGTGAACGAGTATCTTGAAAACCTGAACGCGAAGCTTGATGCATACAATGACATTCTCGGCAAACAATCGTACCTGTCTGGAGAAGTGAGTTTTAGGTTTCTCGAGATCGATCATTTAAGAACATCTTTCTGCAGAGCATAACATTGGCAGACCTCTTTCATCTCCCATACGCAGCTATCGTGATTGAAGAACTCGATTACAATGTACTCGAAAACAGGCCCAATGTTGCGAGGTAGGATTCCCCGATCTTCTGATCACCGCGGAGATTTCACAGTTGATGGGTTGTGACAGATGGTGGAACGTGATATCATCGAGACCAGCATGGCAGGCCGTCAAGGCCAGCGCCTGAAGTCATCTCAGGTTTTTCTGTGTATGTACTTGTATCAGTATCAAAAGTTTGTCGGAAGGCATTGAAACAACACCATTTGCGGGATGTAATCGGAGTTCTGCAACTTACAAGTCATCGAGCTACCAGTCGATGTCACCATGTCACCTTCACATACCCTCAGCTTCACAAGGCCAAAATAACCCGCCGTATACAGACAATCGGGTAGCTGACCCATCTATCATTCTATGTGTTTCCATCACGACAGTTGATCAGCTCCCTGTGAAGTTGTGGAATATATGACCCATGTGACAATCAGTTGAATTGAAGAGACAGCGAGTTTTATGTTTCTTGATTCTCTCAAGTTTTCGCACTTGCGTTTCTTAGGATACCTTGATGTACAAATTCGCTTAGCTGGGACACACTTGGAGATTCAAGAAATGATATCAGAATGGATTGGATGTGAAACAAGGTCAGTCTAACTTAGGGTCCTACATCACCCAAGCGAGCGAATGGGAGGGTGCCAAGTGTGGATGCCTCTGTCAACACGAACTCGAAATATGCCAATGTAGGCCATGCCTCCGGTCGCATCCTCCTCTTGACATCCTCCTCGATCTTCCACGCACCATAGAGCGACATCTCTACTCTTAATCTTACCAGCCCTGCATCCACCAGTGGCTCCAGCGTAGCGAGGAATCCGCGTACGTATTCGTTCCGTGTGTTGACGTATATGCGACCCATCCTGACCTCTAGTGAGTATACAGGTGGGTGTCTCTGGGCGAGGAGTTTGAAGAAACGCTCGTATTCTGATAAGCTAGCGAAGCGATCCCGATGTTCGATTGTCACTGAGTTGAGATACGGTGAACAGATCCGGGCAACGATATCAGCGGCCCTGCGAGGACCCTCACAAATAGAGATCTTCTCCACACGAGGAAAAGTGCTAGGCGGAACACCTGTGTCGTCTGGTTGGAAGGAAACCTCCGAGCTAGAGCGGAGGGAGATGCCAAGATTCAATATGGGAGAGGAAGATAGAAGATGCGAGAAGCTTTGGAGGTCGGCGGGACGAAGCATGTTGGCGATAAGACGGACTGTATGAAGCTTCTGGAAGTCCAAGGGTCGCAATGCTGTATCGGAGTATAGTCGATAAATCCCAACTATGTAAAGTTCCTCCAGAAAAGGTGCGTCATGAGCAGCTTGGCGCAAGGCAAGCTCAGCGCGGGCATCTAATACAAGTGTATATTCGGGGTAAAGTGACAGGGAACGCAGTGAAGATGGGAATATTTTCATCCCTGGGGTCAATGGGTTGAAGAGGTAGCACCGAAGTGATGTTAGTCTGGGGAAAAGATCGGTGCCGGTTCGAATGGAGACAAGCCTCTGGTATAGAGCGCGGTCGAGGTAATCCTCCCTGGGACGAATACGTCGTACGCGACACGCGTACATGTCAAAGAGGTTCCATTCCTCTGGAGGAGGGTTCTTGATCAGCGACAATACGGCAATATTGAACCTCAGGTCCTAACGACACCTAAGCTTCCTCAAAAGTGTACTACAAGGAGTAACATACCCAAATTTCTTGGACCGGCTTGGGTAGTAAAGGTACGAATGGAGAAAACGAATCCATGTCTGCCCACAGGTAGTCGAGTGCTGTGCAAGATATCGCTTTTGAGCTGTAGGCGAGGGATACAATGGATCTTTTATCGTCAGCCAGATTGTCCAGAATTACCCTTAGTGTCTCTGATATATAGAATATCCGACAAGTGTGATCCATGGCGCTATAGTTTGGTATTTGGTGTGACACAGGAAGACGAGTCGTTTCAAGGGGTAACCTGCCCAGAATGGAAAGCAAGCAATGATATGATGTCATTCGGTGTATCCCGGTTACCGACTATCATATAAGACTTGCTACTGAATACACCGACGGGCCTGCACAAACTACACGATACAGCACCTACACCTGTGCTCGACACGACAGTACCGCTGACCCTTGCAGTCCTGACGAGCATGGAATGTTCCGTCATCGTTGAACGGCTCCGCGCTTATGCTTATGTGTCAGTACTTCAGTAACCGGACTGTAAGTAGAGGAGGCAAAAAAGCTGACGGTGAACATCATCACTTTCACACTCAGAGAGGAGTGTTATTTCGTGGTGGTTCCCGAGCGTTCTCAGGAGGTCCAGAAACTGGCTAATTGTTGTTTCTCGGTGAATGCTACAGGCGCCATGGTGGGCTGAGAGCTACGTATACTGAGATAAAAGTAGTGTGAACACTCCACCATGTGGTCAGTGACTTACCGTTGCGACACACGCGAGCATGTTGAGCCGTAGTCACTCTCTTGATAATTCTGGCGGGTTGAAGCTCGGATCTTTGCTAGAGCAAGTACAAAGAAATTGTCATTGTCCGTATAACGGTCCGACAGAAACCTTAAAACGCAGTGTATCATATCATGATTAGGCACGGTACATGGCTAGCACCGTCAAGGAACCCGACGAATTCCTGAAGAGTGACATATGAGCATTGCAACCTCATTGCGATTTCCTCAAACCTGTCACCAATGTCATCTATCGCCTCGACGGTCCTGTCTATCACGTTCCCTTGTGCGATCCCGTTGATCGTACTGCTTTCCCTTTCCATCCCTCTCTCTATCTCGGTAGAGATCGCTGCGACTCTGGGAGCGATCTTTTTCCACATCCTGATCTCGGTCTTTATCTCTATGGTCCCTCCGCTCACGGACTCTGTCATCGTGATCCTTTGTCCTCCGCCTGCTTTCGTCACCACGGTTACGGTCACGATCCTGTTCTTTTCTTCGCTCGCGACCATCGTATGTGCTCCTTTCCCGGTCTGGCACACGATCATTTCTCTCCTGCCGTGGTGGAGAACACGAGCTTCGCCTGGAGACCGTACCTGACCTACTTGACCCATTCTCGCCTCTCTCACTCTCCTTTCTCGTGACAGGGATGTAACGCATGTCTTTACCTTTCGGCTTCTTCTTGCTACTCCCATCGTCTTCTGGTTCCCGTTCCTTCGCACCAATGCCTAATAGGGCAGTGCGCGCCTGTGGCAGGTACAGCTCCCTAAGGCCATTCTTCCCTCTCTTACCCGACTTGGAGGCAACAGCTCCGTCAGTCCAGCCCATACCGCGTAGCATAGCAGCCCCAAAAGCCGATATGGGGACACGTTCATAGTCATCCGCCGTAGCGACGTCGGGTAGTTCTTCAACGTCTTGCTTCAGCGCATCTGCTTCTGAGAGGGGAGGTATAGGAATGATCTGGACAACAGAAGCAGATTCATCTTCGCCAGCTAGAATTGCACGAAGTGCCCTTTGGTCTTCCGTTTCCTCGACGACCTCAGTTGGGGACTGATCCACGGAGACTGTCGACGCTGCCTCCACCATCACAGCATCGTCTTCCTCAACCTCCAATTTGACCCTCTTATTGATCTGTAGACCAGATAGCTGAAGACCAGAGTTGATGGTATCTCTCGTTCCGAGGCCACCAACACTCCCGTCTGCGCCAGTTGTCGCAAGGGCAGAATCTGGAACAAAGGAAGGCGTGGCGCGGGAAGTATGAGGTTTGACACGGGAGCAAGCCGCGCGGCGTCTTCGTGCTGCTTCACGCCAATCAGGATTTGGTTGAGTGGGGATGACCAGGGGTGCTTCTGGATCAAATGCTTTTTTCTTTTTCTGGCGTAAACTAGAATAACATCATGTCATATGTGACAGCTTCTGTGAGTCGACTTCAATGAAACATGATGACCGAATGCGAACAACGCACCGCTGATCACTGAGTTGTTTGGAGCTGGCAATGAGGTTCTCCTCGTCGCTCGAATCCGTAAGATGGCTGTTGTTGTCTGCGCCGGGGCCATTGGCAAACACAATTCCAGTCTCCCCATCGTCGTCTGAGTCTTCTCGAGAACTGAACGTCCGCGGAGAACCTGTGAGTGGGCTGCCCGTCGCGGAGCCGCCAGCACTGGCTAGATGCCGTGGGAGAGCTGGGACTTTGAACGGACCGTCTGATTCCGGGCCAGACGACGAGGGCCGAGATACAGGTGTTGGCCGACGGACCGTAAACGAGACGGCGGAGGGTGTCGGGGGCATGTCGTCTGGTTTTTGACAACGAGTCGTTGGCTTTGTCAGCAGGATGACTCCAAGTGGCGCGTCACTCAAAACTCGTCTCAATAAACCACAAGGGGCGAGGATGAGCAGCATCAGAAAGGGTCTGTTCGTACTGCCACGGAAGCTTCAGTGTCCGAGTCCAAGTCATGTCTCGCGTCGCACCCTCTTCGCTTTCTCCAAATGCACCCTCAGACGTCCTCTGTCACGCACACATCATCGTATCCACGGTCGCACGGCGCACCCGTATGGAACTTCTACGGTTCTTGCCCAAGCACGTAACATGTCCCTTGCGTCGTCTCAGTCGGTGCGTCCTTCCGAAATCCCGGAGGCGCGCAGCATACTTCTTAGGTCGCCGACTATCGAGGATCTGGAAGAGCAAGAGCTCGATGTCGATTTAATACCCAAGGACCAAATCAATGTTGCTCTCACTGCTCGCGCCGCTGAGGTACTGCATTTCGCAAATGCATGGGAACAGGTTTTCTGACTAGACTCTAGCAACTTAGACGAATATCAACACGAGAGGGGAACCCTGACGTAGCCCTACGCATATCTGTCGAGTCTGGAGGATGCCATGGATACCAGTATAAATTGGGGCTTGATAATGTACGCGCTCCAGAAGATTAGTGGGTTATCGTTGCCATTGCGCTCTCAGATTCATTCGAGCTCACCACTCCATCAGTCATCTTGCTCATCCAGATATCCGTCCCTCGAACTTGGTTATCGATGCCGTATCGCTACCCATGCTGAACGGATCGACGGTCGATTATGCTACTGAGCTCATAGGGAGCTCGTTCCGGGTGACTGGGAATCCGCAGGCAAAAGGCGGTTGTGGTTGTGGTGTTAGTTGGGAGCTGAATGGTTAGACCTCTATCAACTACACCCTGAATACACGCTTTGCTGTTCAGTTCGCTTCGTGAGTTCACTCTTCCGCCCTCTCTCGGTCTTTCATGTATGATCGTTATAAATTATGCCTAGTCTGGAACCACCTCACTCGCTCAGCCGATCTATTATCCGCATCGTAACACGGAGCATGATTTCCATTGGTCGGGTGGGGACCTATAAGTAGGAGATTGATTGGATTTCAGGCTATAGTCGGGAATCTGCCGAGTATGTTGGTTCATTGCTCTGCCCAGAGTACCTCCTCGAGGCATGCAGCAAGTTTGACAAGAACGAGATAAAGTTGAAGTTGCTGATAAACCAAGAACAATTGAGGGTCGAGCACCTTTCATCGCATTCGTGACATGAATAAGAACACGTAAACGAACCGACTTTATGACAGATTCAAGGCCATATCCCAAAATGACTTCTCGAAATGCACAGTCCTTTCCCAAATGGAAAACCATACATCGTATCGGAGTTGCGATGGTGAGTCTTGTTCCGCCAGAAGTTCCATCCATTCTACAAGGAGGGAGAGGATCCGTTAGATGACCTTGATTCGATAGGGCAATGGAATGGCATATTCACTGAGACCGGCGACAACCCCTGCCTGATATCTCTCTCCGGAATATTCCTCAATCCACTCGAGGTATGGATTACCTTCCCACACGACCCAAGAGTCCGGTTTTTGCGCCTCCTTTTTCAACCACAGACCCACTTCTCCATATCCTAACAGGCAGGCAGCCACCGCCATGATGAGCGAACTAGTGTCACCTTGATAGAATTTGAATCTTTGAGTCTGAGAAACTCAGAGTAAATCGGACCTACCTTGCAACCCCGTGTCTATGAGGAACGCACCGTATGCGGTAGTAGCAGGTGACTCAGGCGTCCTTTCTAAATCTTGAAGAGATGTACCCCACTGCGCGAAAAACGAGGCTTGCATGGCTTTTGTTCTCGGCGCCAGTAACTTCAATGGTTCACCTTGCTTTCTATTGAGCGGACGACGAGAGAAACCGAGAGCAACGTAGACACACGATCGAATGACCTTGAAGCATCCGGGGGAAGTTCGTCCGCAATACCAAAGATCGCCTTGGCGGCAGAGTAAATTGATGCGAAGTCATTGCATTTGGACGCCAATAGTCTATGCCCTCCTGCTGAGACGACCTCAAATTGGCGAAACCGAACCTACGCATATGCCCTCGCATAATACTTCAAATAAAGGTAATCCTGCCTGATCGAGTGTGAGCCTGAGATTGCTCATCCGTGAAGTAGGTGTCTTACTTGATGAAGTGTTGGAACGATCGATTGTCCAAAGTCCCTTTCCCCAGTTGAATCACGAAATCATGGCGAACGTACTGTTTCCATATTGCTGCCGTGTTTTGAATAAACTTGAACGTCAATGGGTATGGATATCTTGACGTCTTTCTGTGAAAACAATCCAGAAATAGGGCGGCCTCTTAGAATGACATTCTTACGGCTGGACAATGAGCCTGGACATCGAGTGGAGGTGGTTCAGATTCAAAGAACCGTTCCCTCTTCCAAAATGTGAAGCAGTCTCAATTCCTAACTGTGTGAATGTCGTCGCTTGTGCCACGGCTTCTTCTACTGTAATTTTCAGAGTGTGAGCAAAAAAATCAGGGCATACTGATCCTCAAAAAACTATTACTTGGGATTTTATTTCCTAGGGTACAGGCGAGTGCCGCACTGAGCGCAGCATCCGCTCCCTGCATGTTCTTTGATTTCGAACCTAGCCGGGGGTACAGAGTGAATGCGATTGCGCCAGGCTTTGTACTGCTTGCGCGACAAAGCACGTCAACAACATGATCTTTGATCTCTAGCGTGTTGCTGATTCCAAGGATCTCGATATTGTCGCCCAAGGGAAAGTCGGACTGAATTTCTAATGAAGCATCGTTTGGAACTTTCACTGTAAGAATATCGTTTAGTGAGACGGTAGTCTGACCGCCCTTTAAAAGTACAGCTCGAGGTCCAAGGGTCAAAAGTTTCCGAGCTGCTACAAGCATGTCGTAGAGTGAGGTAATCTTCAACTGATATCCTTCTATGTTGAGCATATATTGAGCTTCCACTTCGCGCAGCGTTATCACCTGCGCAAGAGGAAATAGTTCTTTTACGATCGTGTGGACATCATTTCTCGAGAGGACAGCACCATAATCTGAGACGTAGACGGAATCACAGACAAAGGGAATACGGCCGTGAGTTCTGAAATACGTTTTGAGACTCGACGCGACAGATTTGGTAATTGCAGGGTCGAAAAGGGTTCCAGTTTTGATTGCATGCACGCGGATGTCCTTGAGCGTCGACGTTATCTAGTCGTAAAGGGTTCAGAGGGAGGTCAGGGACAAGTATCAACAAGGAACACGAGCCTGTCCCTTAACGAAGTCTGGGGGCATAACGTATCTTTGTACCTCATCCATAGTGTTTGCAGTGACCGCAGTCACAACGCTGGTGCCATGACATCCATGTGCCGCGAACGTTTTGAGATCGGCCTACCCCCGATAAGTTACGGTGTGAACGGTGACATTGGTGAGCGTTGAAACAAAGTTGTCTACAAACCTGAATCCCTTCCCTTCCACTGGGATCTGTGCCAGAAATCGTCAAAACTGCAGTGGTTTTCCTTGGCATACCAATCCTTGAAACGAGAAATGTGGCCAGCGACGTGGAAGAGCAGTAGCGTGTGGTTTTGTTGGTCACCCGGGGATTTCCGACAATGTCACTTTGCTTGCAACTTGGGCCATTATCGGACGAAATCGGGTGTTCGGAATCTTTGTTTGCATGTGTGGACGTTTCGCACCCTTCGGAACGCACCAAGCTAGCACGCTCTAGTAGGGGGGGGGCGTTTCTTATTAACTGATCCAGAAAAGGTGAATGTAAACAGAAATACCAACTCAAGTTGCAAGCAAGGTCATAGGCGGTCACCGCCACCATCTAGTTTTGTAATCTTTCGGCCTGAGACCCGATCATTGAGCAAGTTTTGCTTCTGAGTCCTGTCATGCAAGTCGTGCTGACCCTGGACCACGCGTACGAGCTGAGGGTATTGGTGTTAATTTGTTTCGGAAATTGGATGGGAAGACGCCCTCTGGTAGAAAAAGAGAGAGCATACAACCCTACAGCTCTTTCCAACTTGAGGGCCGTCTATCCAGCGTCTTGCATACTGGCAATTGGCGATCGCATTAGCAATTGCACATGTAATACGATTCAGCAGGATGATCATCGCTGGTACGCTGTGGGTCTCTGTCAAGGTCTTCATGACCGGCAGTTAGAGCCGGTACTAGGAGTGGGGGTGCATCAAAAGAGGATGGCAGGTTTATATATGCGATCTTGTAACATGCGGTAGCAAGGTTGTGGGGACCCAATTGCAAGCCCACCATATTTAGCCGATCTATGAGTTTCTGGCCAATGGTCATCGATCATCTGAGGCCCTGGCCGTAATCACGGTGTGTTATGGTACAGCCTCAGCCCACTGTAGGACCTAGAGTAGCCAATGTACTTTGGTGAGATGGAACTCGCGCATTCCGAGTCTATGGCGGCAATAAATCATATTGTAATGAGTCCGGCCCACATACATCCGCCTCCTGACACTGACTAGCCAGTTGTTTCTCACCCCGCTCGGGATCCTTGCCGTTGCCTCCTCGCGCTCGACCAAGCATCCTTATCCTAGATGCCGGTTTGGGGAAGTCACGGGCGGGTGCTGGTACGTCGGGCATCTGGTACATAGAAGGTTTCCCGATTCCCGCGGCCTAGTCAATCACCGAATCTTAGGTTCGAATCTCTTCTTACATAACCATATGATATATATATATTGGATTCTCACTTGATGCATGACCCTTCCTTGCCTCCGAGCAGAACAGCTTACGACACACTACGAAGGCGCACAGTTATCTACATACTCATTTGCTCATCCAGCTGATGTTGTCGGCGGCGACGATGAGACCGCCATTCCCGTATGCGGCTTGGGAGCCTTCAAATTGTCAGCTCATGAATAGTAATCAGGCAAGAAACCTATGCTCACCTCCAACTTCACCGCCGGAGTTGCAGTAGGTAAACACCCACTGGAGACCCAAGGCAACATCGTAGCTACAAACAACCAATCCATGATTTAGTCGACCATATGCTCACTCAACTGCTATTGCATGC
>JBBPQT010000582.1:0-13522 GCA_038092715.1 Boletus smithii | reverse complement strand
AATGGGAGATTGTTAATTGATCAAAGTAGTCCAAGAGAAGGGTATACTGACAACAGAAAACTTGTCTTCGAAGGTCGAGGGGAGCATGGTAGGGAACAACTTGAGTGCGACAGGGAGGAGGAACTCCATGAAGGGTATGATGACGAAGACAGCAAACGGGACAAGCTTGAGTAAATCCTGAGTAGTCCTTCTGAGCTGGAACAATGGGACTGGTCAGACGAGCACTAATAGGGAGTGAGTAACCACACCTGTCGGCGCTCTCTGCGGGTCAAGCTCTCCCCATGAAGGATCTTCCATTGCAGTCTGCCAGAAATACGGACTTCGGAAACGAGGAGCTTTGATCCGTGCCAGTAATGCTGGGCTTCGTGTTTCACTTTCTTCCACGCGCGTGTGAGTAGGGGCGCGTCTTCCTTGGGCGCGGGCGGGGAGGGCTTTGGGTCTTGCGACGAGCCCTGTGCAGCTGCAGGGCCAGTTGACTCGTACCTTAGCAGGGGGAGTCCGGGGGACTGACGGGTCAGCAAAAATGGAGGGGAGCGAGCATGATGGGAGATGGCACGGAGCGGGAGAGATGAAATATGGCGAGGATTAACTGCGCGGAATACGACGGGGTGAATTTGGGAGCGGGGAAGCCACAAAGACATGGTCAGTAACGAACGTCTTTCTTTCAAGCCGACATGACGAGTGCGTCCGGCCGAGTGTCTGTTTGGTCGTGTTTGTAGAAAGATCAATGATCTCTCCACCGAGCAGAGAACACAAGAAAGCGTGCAGATTGCACTACAAGTCGACAAAAAACAGACCCGTAGACGTAGACCAGGGCTGGTCCACGTTCAGAGCAGCAGAGAAGAAATACAAGAGCAGATTCCCCCCACCCGACCTATCCGCCGTACTGGACCTCGCCTCCCTCCTGAACGGGAACCCACCTCAGCCTGCGCGAATCTCCGCAAATGTGTTCACCTTACCCGATGTCCCAGGTGAGGCGCGCAAGGCCAGTGCTTCAGTACCAATAACATGCCCAACTCCTAGGACTAGTTCTCTTGCCCGCATTCATCTCCCCGCAAGATCAACGTCGCTTAGTCAGATGGTCACTTCGCGACCACGCGCGCCATCCAAACGAAACGAACCTCGACGCCCACTACCTCATCCCAGCCGAGGGCATCTGGAACGCCCACCTCCGATCCCGTACCGCAGGTACCGAATCGCCCCTCATTCGAACGAAAGCGTCACTCGATAGCGATCTATCCTCATCCTCAGGCCCACGTCAACTCATCGCCAATGATCCTGCTTCTGCACACAATTTCTCCTCCCTCAAATCACTACCCAAACCTCCCCCAGAACCATCGACGACAGTGACAGACTGTATCCCTTCTGATCTCGTACCGAAATTGCGGTGGGCAAATATCGGTTGGTCATATCACTGGGGGAGCAAACAATACGATTTCTCGAGGGGCAGCGGCGAAATAGATCCCTTCCTCCGACATCTCTGCAAACGTGCAGTCGGCACTGTGCCCTGGGAAGAGGTCTTTCCCCAAGATGACCTCGACGGATGGGGAGACGATGACTGGAGGACGTGGAAAGACACCTATGGTTTGCACCACAATCGCTCACACACTCGGGACTTACCCGCCTTCCAGAACCCGATGCTGGTATTGTGAACTTTTATCAGACAAAGGTAGGCCCGTTCATATCGCCGCACTTGGCCCCACGCGTCTTGATCAACGCGTGTGCCATCACAGGATGCGCTCATGGCCCACGTCGACCGTTCAGAGGTCTGCGCAACATCTCCACTCGTATCCATCTCGCAAGTTGTGATCTACCTATCATCTTCCCATCGTGCTTACGTGCCTCGACAGGTTAGGGAACGCAGCCATATTCCTTATCGGTGGTCTCACTCGGGACATTGAGCCGATCCCGATCCTTCTTCGATCTGGCGACATGTTGATCATGTCTGGTCCAGCTTGCAGACGCGCCTACCACGGTCGGTCATTCCATTGCCATTACCCAAAGCCGACTAAATCAACCTTAAGGGGTCCCAAAGATACTGGAAACCACACTACCTGAACACCTTTCGCAATCTCCCGACGACGACGGTGAGGCCATAGATTGGGAGCCTTACAAAGACTACATGCACAGCACCCGGATCAATATCAACGTTCGACAGGTCTTCCCAATAGGATTTGACCCGCACACGTGATGACATCGATCATATCAGGAGATCAGGATAAGTTAGACACGAGGTCGGCAGCGAGTCAGGAGGAATCATTTGACTTTACCTAGTTTGTAAAACTCGCTCAGGGGTCCTATTGATCGATCCGCTTACCGAGCGAGATATGTTCGAAGCATGCGCCTCTTTAGCCCAGGTTCCGTATTGCATTTGCATACGACGCTCAGGGGAAGATTCTGGCTGCTTGTAAGTAGCAGTCCAAGAACCAGGTGACGGACCAACGACACCATGTTTGTTTGGAACTTACAAATGGTATCCATGACAAGGGCCAAGTATACTTCAGGGCCAAGGTTCTTGCAGGCAGAAGAACGATCGGATCTCGAAAGATCATACACGGCTAAGACTTAGAGCTCTTCTTCATACCTATCTCCCACTGTATCACGAAACCCTCCAAAGCCACCATCATCGGGAGATGCAGGCCGCCAATCACTGACGAGCTCAGCGTCTTCTGTGGCGGTTTGATGATCTGAGTGGTGCGTATAATCGTCCCAATCCCACAGATAAGCGTCATTGTCTGGATCTAGGAACCCGACATCCTCGTTACTGCTATCACCGTCGACATTTCCGTCGAGAAGACGGGTCAACGCGTCCATATTGACACGCTTGGCACCTCGTTTTGTTTCGGCGGCGACTGGTTTGCGGCGGCAGACAGCAGCTTCTTCCCTTGATATCTCTTCATCCCAGTTTAGCTGGAATAACGGCCGAAGCGCTTCTCGTTCTTGTTCGCTCCTTAACAGCCCTTCCAGTTCGCCAACAGCAAAAAGCTCTTCATCGGCAATAAGCTCTGCAGTGCTTCCTCCACGGGATGCTGCGAGGAGTTGGAGACGAGTGGGAGGAGTACCTCGGGCCCGCAAAAGTTCGTCGGGGGAACAGGTTAATATGTGAGTCAACAGGGATATTTCGCCATTGGACGTCGCTGCGTCAAGATAGCGAGACGATAACGGGTCGAGCAAAAGTCGATAGGCCGCCTGCATCGCGTTACCCTTCTTCTCGACCTTGCGCCGTTTTCCGGGCGGTGGCACGATGGTAGATTCATCAATGCTCTTGCTCGATGACGCGACCGTCGGCGTGTTCACACTACCGTTATCTCTCTCGTCTTCCTCTTCTTCGTTCGCGAAGTCGCCTGGGTCAGGCTCCAAGTCTATGTATACTTTTTGCTGGTTCTGCGTGCGACTCAACCATATCTCTTCGTGGAATTGAATGACATCTTTGATTCCCTTGGAAACGATGGCTCGTTTTGGAACTTTTGAGCGCGCAGTGGCACCGCGACCTTTACCCTTGTAAACAAACTGATCCAACCAGGGAACATGACGAATCCATTCCTCAATTAGATCGTAGATAATTTTGTACCGGGAAGAAACGACGCCAGGAGAGAGCGCGAAGCGGGTACCGAGTGTGCGAGTGAGCTCCCCGAGATGTGGGAGCGGCGCGCGTGCTTCGGCTTCCAGGCCAAGGATAAGTAGCGCACAAGCTGTCGGTGGTGTGGGAAGGTTGGTAAGCGCTAAGGGTGGTGAATGGTGCGAGATGATCTGGGACAACGAGGTTGCTACGCAAACGGCGGTCTGTAGTGAGAGGGGTGTGAGGACGGAAACGAGAGATTTTGGGAGCTGGGAAGGAGGGGAAGGGGACAAGGTTTCGGGGTGGAGGATTGATTGAAGGTGGGCGTGGAGGATGGGAAGATGCACTGCGGGATCTGTGGAAGCGAGAGAGAAATCGAGGAGGGAAACCACGGATTGAAAGGCGCGCGCGAGAGAAACTGTGGAGTCGTCCAGGAGGAAAGCAATGTCACGGAGAGAATCTGATTTGCGTGCCTCGCGTAGGGCGATGGCGATCGAGGCGCCGGCAGTAAGTTTCGCTTTGCGTCCCCACCTGTAATGGCCTTTTGTCATGGCTTGTGTGAATATGGCTTCCGCACGTGGGGACAGACCGGGATTGTTTAGCCTTGAGAGTACAGAGCTGATGAATATACTCATGGCGATCTGAAGGCGGTATAAGCCAAAAAAACAGACTGAGAGATATCGCCCCACCGTGTTCTTTCTGTCACGATCCTGCTTTGTCTGGGCTAGATGCCAACCCTTGCTGGTGCGGGGTGCGGAATACGAGACGGTCGACGGGTAGTCATTGTGGTCGACGAGGATGGCCTGGGCGGGGTCTGCCAGAGTACCACACTCGGTGCAGACAAACGAGCCGACATCATCGTGCACGAGCTGGGCAGCGCCGCATTCACGACAGTGCATTCTTGAGAAGCCTGTCTGGGGTCAGGCACGCAAGCGAAGCGACATGTGCTTTTAAAGACCCCGAAAACTCTGTTCACAAATTCTCTGATGCGATATCCACGTTGCACTGTGGTCCGCACAAGGTCCTCTTTAACGCCAATTTTCCCTGCAGGATATCCAGGTAAAATAGTTCTTATTCCGCCCTGGAATTCGTTCCCGCAGGCCATTTCATATCCCGATGGCTGTTCAGGGTCTCCCCCCTACGTATTCCCAGATCTGTCCCAACCTCCACCCCAAAGCCGTTCTCCACCCATCGCACGCACGGTGCCCTGAAACGATATTATCGCCATCTGATATCACTCCCATCATCACACTTAAATAGCCCCCCTTCCTCTCTCTCTTTCACTCCTGTCCACCATGTCCCCCCCCGCAAGCGTCAACTTAGACTTTGAATCAAAGGGATCTGCCCACGTCCGGCGCAGGCTCTCCAGCGTCGCCACTGGAGATAAGCCTGTCGTCCACGCCTACTCCAGTCTCACCGTAGGCCGTCACCTTCTCGCCCGCAATGTCATCTTAATTTGCTTATCCAGCCGATGTGGGCTGGTGTCGCTGGCACGATCCTTGCCGGCGGTAAATCCTTTGAGATCACCCTATCCGTTCACGACTCGGTCTATAGCACTGATTTTGCCTCTTCCGTCGTCCCCTACAACTCGGCCACTCCTGCGAAAAATGCTGCTGAGATCGAGACCCACGTTCTCGACACGTTCAAAAAGTTCTCCCAGGAACACCTTTGCAAGTTCCTCGGTGCCGGCGTTACCCTCAGCCTCCTCAAAGAGGTACTCGTCGTCTCATCTTTTGATCCCTACATCGCGTGCTCATCATTTTCATCAGTCCCCTAACCTTTGCACTCGGCTGTGGCTCGAGCTTGACATTGTTCCCATCGTCTTCAACATCAAGCCTTTCCACACCGACTCCCTTACTAGCCCCAACATCAAGCACCGTATCTCTTCCACCACCGGTTCCTATGTTCCTTCTGGAGCAGAGACCCCCACTGTCTATGTCAATCCTTCCCCTCTCCTGGATCATAACAACCTCCAAGCAGGTATCAATACCAAGCTGCCTATTCCACGCACGCTCGATGAGCAAGCTGACTCTGCTGCTCGCAAATGTCTCATGTACTATGGTCCCAACAACAACCCCCGTCTGAGCATCGGCCCCCGCAACCAAGTCACCGTCGACCAGGCTGGCAAGATCCATCTTATCGATGAGCTTGAAGTGTTTCGCAAGTCCGTCGGACAAGGTACCTGGAACGCTGTGACCAAACTTGCCGATGAACTGCGCGAGAAAAAGGTCAAGATCGGTTTCTTCTCGTCTACCCCTCAGGGAGGTGAGCGATCTAAATTTGATCCCTGTGCCAGCCTCTGATCGGGAATACCTTTTGATGGCGTGATTAGGTGGAGTCGCTCTTGTAAGTTATCCCCCACGAAAGGAAGTGTTTCATTTTCACTCACCCACGGCTGTCTATAGATGCGTCATGCTTTGATCAGGTTCTTGACGGCACTGGATGTCGACGTCGCATGGTGCGTATGTCCCCTTTCTATCTCTGGTTTGCATTTCGTCCTGCTCGGATGTTGAACTGATTCCTTTCCCCCGATGGTATGTTATCAGGTATGTCCCGAACCCGTCGCCAAGCGTTTTCCGTACGACGAAGAACAACCACAACATTCTGCAAGGTGTCGCGGCTCCTGATCTGCGCCTTACAGACGAAGCCAAGGCCCAGTTCGACGCCTGGATCTTGAAGAACGGTCTCAGATGGACTGCTGACGGTGGACCACTCGCTCCTGGTGGTGTGGATGTCGCCTTCATCGGTGAGCTTCTCTCGCCCCCTCCTTGGTGCCCTTCCTCACAGTAGTTATAGATGACCCGCAGATGCCCGGTCTCATCCCCCTCATCAAGAAAGTCAGACCCGAGCTGCCCATTGTCTACCGTTCGCACATCGAGATCCGCAGTGATCTCGTTCAACAGAAAGGTTCCCCGCAGGAAGGAGTATGGCAATACCTCTGGCAGAACATCAAGCTTGCCGACTTGTTCATCAGTCACCCAGTCAACAAATTTGTTCCCAGCGACGTACCCCCTGCGAAGCTGACCCTCCTCGGAGCCGCCACCGACTGGTAAGTAGTCAAACCTCGACCACGATGACCGCCCTTGTTCACACGTCCGCTCGTTGCATAGGCTCGATGGACTGAACAAGCACCTCAACCCATGGGACTCGCAGTACTACATGGGCGAGTTCCGTAGCCTGTGTCTCAAAGAGAAGATGACCGAATTGAAGTGGCCTGTCCGCGATTACATCATCCAGGTCGCGCGGTTCGATCCCTCCAAGGGTATCCCCAACGTCATCGACTCCTACTCCCGCCTTCGCAAGCTCTTGAAGGAGGCTGGCAAGACGTCCGAGCGAGAGATACCTCAGCTCTTGATCTGTGGCCACGGTGCCGTCGATGACCCAGATGCTAGCATCATCTACGATCAAGTCATGAATTTGGTTGTTTCCGATGATTACAAACAGTACGCGAAGGATATCGTTGTCATGAGGCTCCCACCGAGCGACCAGCGTACGCTTTCTTTTGGTTTCGTCGTTATCAACTTTGTTGATCAACTGTGATGGCAGTCCTGAACGCACTCATGGCGAACGCCAAGATTGCGCTCCAGCTTTCGCTGCGCGAAGGTTTCGAAGTCAAAGTATCCGAGGCGCTTCACGCCGGCATACCCGTCGTTGCCTCTCGTACTGGTGGTATACCCCTCCAAATCGAACACGGCAAATCTGGATACCTGACTGAAGTTGGCGATAACGATGCCGTCGCAAAATACCTCTATGATCTCTACACGGATGAAGCGCTCTACGACAAGGTTAGCAAGTACGCGGCGACGCACGTTTCTGACGAGGTCAGCACTGTCGGGAACGCTGCGGCATGGTTGTACCTCGCTGTCATGTACAACCGTGGAATCAAGATTCAGCCTCACGGAGCGTGGTTGAATGATTTGCTCAGGGAGGAAACTGGGGAGCCATACCTCCCGGGCGAACCCAGGTTGCCTCGTGGTGGTTTGCAGCTGCAAGGGTGAATAGACCTCACAAGGGAAACGTCGCCGTTTGTATGATAGATCGTTGTCGCCACATTGTCTTTTTTCTCGTAGTCACATGGATAGAAAATCATCTTGTACGAGTATACCATCTTAAAGCGTACCTGATCCTGACCTCACGCTAGACGTACAACTCGAATGCAGACGAAATGGTAGCGGCACGTTCATTCTTCCCCAGTTACACGGACTGGCCCTCACCGTTTGACGCGAAAGATTCGTTTCCTCTCACTCTGAGTCTGCGATCGGCCAGCCTGGATGTCAGCGCTCCAATGTCGTGTATTAGTGTTGTTTTTCTCGTGCTGTAGCTGCTGCTGTAGGCTGCGCAATGTGTGAGGACGAATTTTGATGATGACAGTCTGGCCAGGCTGTACGGGTGCCAGCGGCCGTGCGCGATCCGAGTCCGGTTCTGAGCCAAGCCCGCCATGAAATTTGGCTCTTTGTTTCCTCATCCTCACTCCGTACATCCACCCTCGAAAGACCCACTACTACGACAATTCTCAGGTCCTCGTCGGCACCCATGATGGAAGTCGACATGCAATCACCACCCCCGACTTTCCGTCCGGTGGCTTTTACCATCAAACGACCGCGTTCGCCTGGGTCGCCTACTCAAGAGCGGCAAACCGTGCGTGTTTTGACTCTTGGGCAGAGGGGGTTATTTATTGTGTCTGGACGTTGTCTTGTAGAAACGTCTTTCGCTCGCCCCGATCGGTTTGGAGGGACAATGTGGCCGCCGCGCGTCCACAGCACCTGAAGGGGTGGTGGATGGTCGGATGCCAAACCAGGATGATTGGGTCAGACAAGCTAGGGAGCTTTCAATTGCGAGTCCACTGTCGGTCACGGTTGGTTTCTCGTCTGTATTGGATGCTAGTCCCACCGTGGCTCAGAGCCGGGTTGACGAGCACATGGTGAGTCCTCTCATGTGTATATGCGTGGATGATATTCGCAAAGGATGCTCAAGACGAGGTTTGGTAACAGGCTGTTGATTACGAGGAGTCGCAAGTGCTTCGTGTACATGTACATCCAGGCAGCTCACGACCGTGGACGACGAGAAGTCATCTGCCTCTGATACATATCACAACGACACCCGCGCTGACACCCGCGGCTATACCGAACAGACTCCATGCGCAGTCGCCTGCACCGTTTAGCGTGCTCACTGAGCCACCCTCGTCCTCGACCGAGTCAGTATCCTCGACATCATCTATATCTGTGACGCAGACGAGCGTGGGTACTCCCTGTCCACCGGCTATCTTCCTCTTTCCGGCGACCCCATCGGATACGCCATCTCACCAGCATCAGTTCAGGACTGATTATGGACATCAGGCTGGGGAAAGTGAACCTGGATCGCATGGTCGGATGCAAGATCAGAGCCTTTCTCAGTCTTCACTGGCTCGGGCGCAAGATCGGATAGATGGGTCGCCGCGACCGTCGAGGGCGCCCGATATACCGACGTTTTCGGGTAGAAAGCATCGCGTGACGATGGGACCGCGCGCTGATTGCATGAAGTGTAGAACGGGGGTTAGAGGGCATTGGATGCATTTTGATTGAGGGTTTTTAAGACTCGACATCTGCGTCGTTTGCCTCGCATACCAGTTATTGATATTAGTTGCATGTACATAACGCCAACATTTTTATTGTTGCTTGTAGCCCCTGATCAAAAAGTGAAGCCTTCGAATTCAACAGAGCATAACAAACCGATTTAGGCCGAAAAATACCGACATTTTAGGCTTGTAGGGGAGGGAAGGATTTCGAGCAAGATGTCCACGACGCTGCCTTTATTCTGGAAGTTATCCTCGGCTTCGAAAAAAGACCGTGTCGACGCGTCCGTCAAGCTCATAAGCGCTCTCGAACAATTTCAGGCGCGCCATGTCCCGCAGTCCAAGTCGGACGGCTCTGACAATGAAGGAGGGGACGGCTTGGACGCGTTAAACTCGCAGGACGTTTCGTATTCAATACGGCGGCTTGTTCGAGGTCTTGCAAGCCCCAGAGAGAGCAGCAGGCTCGGGTTCAGCGTAGCCCTCACCGAGGTATGTCTTCCGACCGCGAAATCTACCAACGCAACTAATCTTTCGTCGTAGCTGCTCTCCCGGATAGACACCGTCACCTGTGCGCAAGTAATAGTCCTCATTGTTGATTCTACGAAAAGACAGGGATCCATGAGTGGACAGGAAGAGAGAGACGTCCTGTTCGCACGATTGTTTGGGATCACTGCCGTTGTTCAATCTGGATTGCTCGTGCGTCAAAAACCGGTACCCAGCACCTCGTCGCCGTCTTCGAATGCGCCCGTCTCGAACTTGGAAACATACACATCCGTGTTGACGTACCTATTGGAAATCGGAGAGGCAAAGTCTTGGTTAAGGGAGAGCGCTTGGTGGACGATCGGGTTGGCTATCGACGCAGTTCAGTCTTCCTCGGTGCCATGGAAGATCGAGGCGCTCGACTCGACGATCGAGGTTGTTTATTCAAAAGACGCAGACAGCTTCTGGACACCAGACAAAGTTGCGATCACCCTGAAACTGCAACCCCTGACGCCAAACCATAACTGGGACAAAGCGCTTGCCCCAGTGTTCAAGGGACAGAACATCTTTGCACCCAACAATCTCTTGTCTCTTGGTAGGATATTAAAGGTCGGTTCATGATGTTTGTAATCACGGAGGGTTGTTCATGTGTGATTGCTTGCATGTAGGAAGCCGCTGTGGATGACGAGGACACCTCGAACCCGAGCACTGGAGCATGGAAGCCCCAGCTTCACGTTGCTTGGGACATCATATTCGATCGACTACTTCCTCCATCCGGCTCAGAACACCTTCCACAGGGTTCTTTCAGTGAATTCTTCCGAATAGTCGTGGATGGTAAGCGCATATATTGTTTAGTTATCATAGCGCCTCATATACGGAACAGAGACCTTGTTTTCCTCTTCCTCTTCATCCGAGAGAAAATACTGGGGGTTCCAAGTATTCAAAAAAGCTCTGGCGTGGGTCGGAGCTACCGAGCTTCGCATGCTCTTTACCAAAAATCTCATGCGGTCTTGGATCAATCATCTTTCGAACAAGGATCGTTACCTACACAAAATCTCACTCGACGTGGTACGTTGCGTGGATCACTCGCTCGTTTGCGGGGTCGTTAACATATGTAGTAGGCAAAGCATATACAAACGCTCGTCCAAACCTCTCCGTCGCTCGGATTTCCACTGATTCTCCAATTAACTGGCGTCAACGGAAGTGGGCAGTTCGACAAACTAACACAGACAAAAACGATTGAGTCCATACTAACGGTCATGGACTGCGCGGGCATCAAGAGTTATATCCTTTCCTTACTTGAGCAAGTGAATTTGCCAAAAGATGCAGAAGAGTATGTATTCTCTCTCTATGGCGCGTATACAAGATGCTGAGATGCAGAGCGACAGTGAGCCTTCCGTACTCAATTCTCGGCGAACATGGATCGGAGACCAATTTGCAGCACTCGTTCGCAATGGTTCAATCCCAAGAGATGACGAATGGATACAAATCGTGCTTGATTTTTACATTGTCAACGGACTTTTCGTCGTTCGCAAAAAGTCTGAGAGCAATCCCATCCACGCGGTATGCTTGTCTCTAT
Source organism: Boletus smithii (assembly GCA_038092715.1). Taxonomy (NCBI): domain Eukaryota; kingdom Fungi; phylum Basidiomycota; class Agaricomycetes; order Boletales; family Boletaceae; genus Boletus; species Boletus smithii. The sequence continues at coordinate 2,353 of JBBPQT010000582.1, read as the reverse complement.
ATGTTTCGCTGATACATGGTTACATTGACGGTGATGGACTAGTTACGTGTATTCCCTTCGCCGCCGTTCACGGAGACTGTTCAACAACATTGTCGCGAGAGACTTCTTAGTTGCCTCGCTATTCTTAACGCTCACCTTACGGTTGTGAAGCAGGGTCCGTTCACCTTTCGACTGCAATGTACAATTGTTATTCACATACATGCCAGGTGAACGCACGCACAAGGAAACGAGCGTTGCATCCGACGGAGAGTTCTGGACATCCAAAACACTTGCCACTATTGCTTTGTTAGACAAGGACGCCAAACATGTCAAGCCAATAATAAATGTCGACGAAGATGTAAAAGCTCTCCTCGCCAAGACAGAGAAAGTAATCAGTCAACTGAGACAAGTATGGCCTACTTCTCTTTTATGTTTCTCTGGAACTTGACTTTATTGTCTCGCTAGACTGACGACGATAAGCGGGAGATCGCAAGAGGGTTTGAATTAATTCTTTCGTCGTTCCTGCTCCAGTATCGCTGTGGTGAGGCTGACACCCGCGAGAACCTCGAGGTCCGTATCGTTTCACTGCCAACATTCCTTGACGCCTTAGTGGTAACCCCATGTCCAGACCATCCTTGAAGCGACTTCCAGAATGTTCTCGAGCGAGAAAACGCCAAAGAAATCAAAGAAACCCAAAACCCAGCCCACACAGCCGTCTGAGGACGAACCATCGCCGATAGATATCCTCGTGGACGTGATTATAGGCTTCCTAGAAAATGCGAACGCGTTCACGCGGTCAGTTGCCAATGAATCCTTCTCGCGCGTCACAAGTGCTGTACAAGGGAGCACCATGGATCTGATTCTTAGCGTGAGTGATTGACTTTTGTCTTGTTTCCCCAACGACCGTCGTGACGGATATTCATTAGCAATTGGAACGGCGGGATCCAGGGGAGTTGGTTGAGGAAGACGAAGAGATGTGCAGTGATGGTGATGGCGATGACGACGGAAGCGATGAAGAGGACGAGGACGAAGAAGAGAGCTCGGGAGAAGAGGAACCTGGAGAGAGCGACTCTGAGGAAGCAGACGATGAGGCTGCTGACCAAGTACGCAAAAAAATAGAGGACGCACTGAAAGCGAGCGGGGTGGATGTCAGAGAAGATAATTCAGAAGAGGGCTCTGACGAAGAACTCATGGACGACGAGCAGATGATGGCGCTTGACGGTACACTCGCAGACATTTTCCGCACCAGGACGAACGAACGAAAATCCAAAAAAGGTTTGTCGACTTCTCTCTCGACGTGCTTTTTTTTTTGATACTCAAGTACTGTCAAGGTGTTGACGCCCAGCGAGAAGCAACGCATTTCAAGAACAGAGTCCTCGATCTCGTAGACATCTTTGTCAAGCGGGAGCCTCAGAGTCCCCTCAACATTCGACTTATCCTACCATTGATCGAACTCGCGACCAAGAGCGGCATGGACGAACGCCAACTGTCCGATAAAGCAAGCGGGATCCTCAAAAGCCGACTCGCCAAATCAAGGGGTTTGCCCACAACCGCGCCACGGGACGAAGTCGACACGGTGCTCCGAGAAGTACATCGGCGAGCACAGCGGTTACATACGTTCGACGCCCTGTCCCTGCTCAACCAAGCCAGTCTGTACCTGTGCAGGATTCTGGTATCCCTGAACGAGGAAGACATGGTCGTCGAAGTGTATCAAGAATCTCTGGACGATTACATGTCGCGAAAAGCATCGCAACTCGCGTTTAGCTTCTTCCAAGATTGGGCACGCCGGTTCCCTACCCTGGGATGGAAAGTACGCGATAAAGTCTTGGAGTCGTCTTCCAAGGCAATCAATCTGTACCGGAAATGCCAAGCGTTCCAACTCTTGCATGTCATACTGAGCCAGCCAGACAAGGTGTGTGTGTCTCTTGCTTGTCCGAGGGACGATCAACAGTTGCTCACCAACGACAGGGAGAAGAACCAGCGGCGATCGCCACGTTCCAAAGGACGTTGCAGAAGACCATACTTGACATGATCACGCTTTCCATCGACGATGACCGTGGTCTATCACCGACTCAAATAAGGGACCTTTTGAAGCTCATTCTCCTCTGCATCCGTCAAACTCGCAAAACCACGGAGTCATTGACCATCCAAATTTGGGATCCTGCTGCGTGGAAGATGCTTCATGACCAACTGTCCTCAAGCAATCGTTTCAAATCGTCGTCGTCCGTACTCAAAATGTGCCGTCAGGTAGAGTCCATTGCCACGCAGTGCAAGCAGGGGAAACGCAAGGCAGAGTCGGATGAGGCAACAGATACCGACCCATCAAAAAAGTCCAATCGGAAGAAACAAAAGAAAAGAAAATTATAGCATACAA
>JBBPQT010000581.1:0-13528 GCA_038092715.1 Boletus smithii | reverse complement strand
ACGGACCGATCAAATACTGATATGTATAGTAAATCCTCGTGGTGCGCCACACAACACGATGAACTTGCCTCCTCGGCCCATCTACCGCAGCCCAAACTTTGCATTTACATGGTCTTTCAATGCGTATGCTATGTGCGGTGTTTCTGCGCCATGGATGCTGCGGAGACTCCCATGAGGCACCGAGGGAAAGAAGCGGAGAATCGTACGAGTGTGAGATGAGAAGGTCACTCGAGTACTACATACGTCGAGAACTTGGTAGCTTCTGCGATATGTGCTATTCATGGCTTTAGGGACGAGGATAAAGAGCTGCGAAAAGTCAAATACATAAAGAGGCCTTTGACGATTTATTCATACCATCTCCCCCCTCCCTCCCTCTCTCCCCAACCGCGGTCAGCGAACCCGCGTACAATCTAAAACGCAGACTGTAGAAACTTACGACTTACACCCTTGACGTCTTGATCATGTTGTCCTCTTCCGCACCCAACAAGCGCCGCGATGCTGTGCGACCGTTCGCCAAACTCTTCGCTTCGCTTGCTGACTGACTTGTATCACTCCAGGCAATGAAAAGCCACTACAACGACGAGAAAAAACCTCGGATATTATCCAAATTCTGGCGTACATTGAAGTCATGTTTTGGTCACGGCTTTGAGGTCGAAACTGTGAGTGCTCAGTCCCACGATGCGGCGAGTGGGCTGACACCATGATAAGCCCTCGAGGAATGAATACGAAAGAGCGAGAGACCCTGCAGCAGGCTTCGAAGGGGATGACGTGTACGGGGTAAGCCACGGAGATAGTATATTCTACTCGACGCATTCTCATTGTCACCTTCAGATCCAAGCCGAATATCTGGACGAGGACGACATGGCGTGGGGGAAACCGAAAAAATCTAAAAAGCGCGCTCAACGACACAATCAAGGCAAACGGTAGCTAGCATTTCTTTACGGACATTGCACGGACCACAACACACAGTACATGTACAGTACACTAGTAACGGCATTTGATTTCGAAAATCTCCCATCGGTGGGGAGTCGATTGGCCTCAGAGTTCCCACACATCAAACCAGCCTTGTTCCACTAAACCCACACATGTCCTTGCCGCCTGTATTCTACCACTATTTTCAAACGCCTCTACCCTATGCGAGGACGCTTGCTTTGCAGGAGAAAATCCATCAGATTCAACTCGCTTCGCGACGTGCATCATCCCATCATGATATCCTCTTGCTATTGCAACATCGGCCCGTTTACACGTCAGGACGCCGGCAAACCGAACTCGAACTTGAGACGGAGCGTGCTCGCCTGACGAAGATCGGTGCTGACTTTGTCATGGCTTCCAGAGGCGGTCAGCTAACGTATCATGGACCCGGCCAGCTCGTTGGTTACCCTCTCCTTGACCTCGGTCGCACGTCTCCCCCCATCAGCATACGTGAATACATCTGCAAAATGCAAAAAATGATTCAACGCCATCTGTCGAGCGCTTACAAACTCAGACATGTTCCCTCGGAGCACACTGGTGTATTTTTGGACCCTGCGACAAAGGTTGCTAGCATCGGCGTTCAAGTGCGCCATCGACTCACAATGCACGGATTCGCGATGAACGTCACCCAAGAACCCCTGGAGTGGTTTAACAAAGTGGTCGCCTGTGGACTAGTAGACGTGAAAGCCGGTTGCATAGCGTTGGCCGCTGGGGAGCAGATCCAGGTCCATGACGTGGTAGAGGGAGTGGTGGATGCGTTCAGTCGGTCGTATGAGAGGAATATGGAGAAGCTCGAGTTGGAGACCGCGGGCGAACTTGGGAAAGCTATCCTCGAATTAGAGGAAGAGGCTTTAGAGGCTGGGGACTGGCCAACAATCCCTGTCTCCTAAACCAATGGGTGTTCTGGACGGACTGCGCACCGTGAACTCGGATGTTCAAATAGATATATGTTTTGTCTCCTCGATATGGATGAGCTCCAAGATGCTGTTGAACATCCTGACCGTATCTGCCATGAGAATTGCCATCAGTTACTTACAAATACGCTTGGTGCTGTGATTCCAGCCACGCCCTCGCCAAGGTTGCGCCACAAGGCAATCTGATCATCCAAAGTACCCACAGAGATTCTTGTGCGAGTGCCTTCACTCCCCAGAACACCTTCAACCCGAAATCAGTAAGTAGAGCCCCACTAACAGTTTGTGGTGAGACTTTTTAACTTCTTTGTAGACGTCCAGCGAAACGGAAAGATCACACCCCTCGACATGCACGTACTCGTCCTTGGAGCCACAGGTGCATCTGGAATACTACTTGTAGAGGAAGCGCTTGGTGCTTCACACACCGTCGTCATTTTCGCTCGCTCTCCAGAGAAGCTCTCGGAAGAAATCAGAAATGACACACGGGTAACGATTGTGAAAGGCCAGCTTGACGACGAGTCTGCTCTCTCAGCTGCGATGCAAAACGCGGATGCTGTTCTCTCAGCTCTCGGTCCTAAATTATCACATGGGACGTATCCAAGTGGCGAGCCTCTTGCCCGAGCATATTCGCTGATCATCAAGGTTATGCTGGCGCACAACGTCAAACGCCTCATCGCTCTCGGCACCCCCAGCATCACTGATCTTCGTGACAAGCCGAGTTTGAAATGGACACTCATTATCGGTGGTATCAAGACCTTGGAGCCTAGAGTATACAGCGACATCGTAGGCGTCGGAAACGTCATTCGCACAGAGGGGAACGCGCTTGACTGGACAATTGTCCGAGTCCCCTTCTTGACCAACTCGAGGAATCAGAATGTTGTAGCTGGATATGTGGGAGACGGCAAGACTGGGACTACATTGTCAAGAGCAGCGTTTGCAGCGTTCGTGTTACAGGAGCTCGCGAAGAATGAATGGGTTAAGGAGGCCCCATTGATCACTCTAGTATAGTGAATCCACTTCTTTCGGGTGTTAGGTATTCAGAACTCAATCACGAATCCTGCTATGCGATGACATTGCTGGAGGATTCTACAAGGTCTTGCCAACTAAACTTCTCGGGCTCCTCGTGAAATCGTTTTAATAGCGCCTCAGCGGTCAAATCGTCGTTTTTCCTACCCTCTCCCCATAAATAAAACCTTTGAAGTCCCATCGCCAGCAGCTGAGCGTCAACTTGATTGAGGAGGAAACGTTCTGGAACTTCCTTCCCTGGCTGTGCGGCCGCCGAGGAGGAGGACGGCGTGATCTCTCCGCGGAGTAATACTATCCCGTGTGATTGTGAGATGTCTGTGTAAAACGTTAATACTAGGTATGGTGTCGCGAAGGATGTGCGAAGTTTGTATTCTTGGAGTGGTGTAAACAAGACGGTGGAAGGTTCTGGAAGGTGGGACGAGGAACCTGCCATTACGGGTTCGAACGGGTCTGGACCCGCAGCAGAGGGGACTGGAGGGGCTGGATGGAAGTCCCATTGCAAGAAAAAGAACTCGTGGGCTGGGCCAGTGCGTTCGCCGGCAGATCGATCTTCGCTAGACTCTCTAGGTACCGGTACAACAAAAACCGGATACCTTTTGGCAACACGCGTCATTGCATTGTACGACTCCAAAGAGAGGGAAGCACAGATATAACCTCTTCCGGTACCCTTGGTTCGCGAGGCATGGTACGCAGTCCACAGCGCAGATATTTGTGATGATGTGTGTGGTGTGGCCATGAGTTTTGAGAGATTCAAAATTGAAGAAAGTGGCTGGTGAGTTAGTGTAGGAGCTTAATACTGCTGCGGACGGGTCACTGCATCAAAGGTACTTGCCTTTACTGGTGAGCTGTCTTTGCGTGTGTTGGACAGCCTTGCACCTTTGAGGGAATCGGACCGAGTGTTGACGTGCGGGAACTCAGTGCACTGGGCTTTCTTGAACGACGCGAGAAGGGCGGCAGCCTCCTTCCTCTGCTTGCAGCGAGCTTCCTCCCGCGCCAGTGATTTCAACTCCTCAAGATTCAGTCCTCTTCTGTGGTTCCACCATTATGAACATGAAGACACACGAATCCACCTGTTAGAATAGTGTCACAAAGATACTACTCACTCTTGAGTCTTCTGGTGGAGCTTGTCAGCGTACTTGTGGTTGTAGGAAGTAGCCGAAGAACCGGAATGAATGCATCGAGTCGCTTGATATACACGGGGAAGTGTTGGTCGAATCATATCCGGGAGTTCAAGTTGAGAGATATGTACACGCATTTTTGCCGGCTCACCTGCCATTACGTAGCCGTTTGGATATTATAGCATGTCACGGCCACTCCACGACGGCACCACCGTAGTGAAAAGAAATAACAGGTAATTACTATGGCACCAACAACTGAATATGATGTCCGTGGATGCGTCTGTGCGTCGCACTGCCTGGCCCAGACGGTGTCCATATGTACATGGAAACTCGCGCGTCTCATTGACGATTCTCATTGTGTGCCTTGTTCTGTCAGTGATCTCCACTTCGTCTGGCAATTCGGTAGGTTTCCCGGGTCAACACTTTTAGTCGCTACTCTCGCCTGTGACCTGCGTCTCAATCGACGATGGCGTGATCAACCAGAGCCTGCCAACTCTCAGACGTGTCATCAACGTGTTTGTCGCATACAGGGAGCCCAAGCTCACTCACCCATCTTCTCCAGGACTCATTGGGGAGGTAACCAAGACTTGCGACCATCTCGCCTGCAAGGTCTAACATGGATGAGAAGGTGACGCTGTCACGTTCTTGCCGTCCGACACTCCTTCAGCACACTCCTTCAATGCTTCATCTTGCCTTCTATAGCATCCCTGACAGTTGTTCGACTCTGTCATACCATCATTGGCGATGCTACCACACGTCAGCGTGATTCATCCAGAATTCCATATCCTGATCTGCAACCCCTGGTTAGCATGTTCAAGCACAAACTATCATTTCATCAAATAATATCACCCACTTGCCATGGTTCGACGAGTGGGACAAGATGGGCACGATATCGAGGACGATGATACTGATCCGGGGAACTTCTGGCGAGTGGCGTTAGCCGAGCCACAGCCGAGTGTGACTTGGTGAAACTCGGAACGGGTCACACCGTGTCGTAATGACCCTGAAATCGGATCACAAACTCCTTCCGTTGGCAACTTATTTTGGCAGCCAAATGCATCATCATCATCAGACAGTACTCTGATCATTCGGCCGAAACTCTGCAAAGTAGCTATGTAACAAAGTTCAAACGTTCAAGTTGGTAACGGCAATACGCCGAGTAAGTTGATGCTCGACCGAGGTACTGGTTATGCGGCGTACTGATCCGTGGATTGGGTAGCCCGTAGTGTTCCTACCATCGGCCACCACCGGCCACCACCTCCTACTATCGGCTGCTACCTCCTACGCCGTCGGCTGTTACCTCCTACACATCGGCTGCCATCGGAATCGGACGAGTCCGTTTGCTGATGCATACTCTTTCGTGGCTGACTTAACCTCCTCCAAGGTTCTAAGAAAGTCGGCGCTAGTCAGTACCACAACTCCCTCTGCCCTTCATGACGCACAGCGAGCATCCAAGTGGAACTGACAGATTCTTGACAGGTAAGCTTCACGCACTTGTATAACCGTATCAGCGCTGTGCTTACCCGTTCGTCTTTTCTTGCTACGGTCTAGATGTCAACCAGTGAGCCAATCGCCTCCTCGCAACCATATCTTCAAATTCACCGTTACCTTTGTCACCCAGATTCGACCGTGGCGATGTATCTTTTATTATCGTCGCAGGTGCCATGGTGGCCTTCATGATTCCAGGCCTTGGTCCGCACGATTCTATCCCGAGGATACAGCGAATCGCCACTCACACCTTTTGTTTGTAGCATTTCTTTACTCCGGTTTGGCGAGGAGAAAATCTGCCTTGTCCCTGATCTGGGTCGTGACTGCAAGCAATGCTGTATGCATCGTCCAGTGGTATCTCTGGGGCTATTCATTGGCATTCTCGCCCACTGCGACCAACGGATTTATTGGCAACCTCGCCAACTTTGGCTTGACCAACGTCCTTGACAATCCATCCCCGGGATCACCCCTGATCCCAGCCTTATTATACAGCTTCTACCAGATGGAATTTGCCTGCGTAACAGTGGGAATTCTGGCGGGTGGAATCGCGGAACGTGGTAGGGTTCTCCCCGCCATGATCGTCATCTTTTTGTGGATGACCCTCGTCTACTGCCCCTTGGCTTGTTGGGCGTGGAATATTAACGGGTGGGCATTCAAGTGGGGCGTTCTAGATTATGCTGGTAAGCTTCGTTTTTATGTTTCATCTCATTATTTGACGAGGTGATTCCTTCCATGTTTCATAGGCGGCGGTCCTGTCGAGATCGGCAGTGGGGTTGGTGGCCTTGCTTATGCCTGGGTTCTCGGGCGACGACAAGAGAAAGAGCTACTGAACTTTAGACCACATAATGTGTCCATGGTCAACCTTGGCACATTCATTCTCTGGTTTGGATGGCTCGGATTCAACGGAGGCAGTGCGTTTGGCGCGAACCTCCGCGCAATCATGGCGGTATGGAACTCGATGCTCGCAGCTGCTTTTGGTGGAATTGTTTGGTGTTTCCTTGATTACCGCTTTGAGCGCAAGTACACCATGGTCGGCTTTTGCTCAGGAACTATTGCTGGTTTGGTGGCCGCTACTCCAGCCTCAGGTTACATCCAACCATGGGCAGCTGTCATCGTGGGCGTCATCACCGGCGGACTTTGCAACTATGCAACGAAAAGTAAGATCCTGTCAAACTCGTGGTTTTCTCGTCTAATCTGTCCCTAAAGTCAAATTCTTCTTCAAGATCGATGATGCGCTTGATCTCTTTGCTGAGCATGCTATCGGTGGTGTCGTCGGTCTCCTCGCGAACGGCTTCTTTGCAACACACAGCGTCATCGCCCTTGACGGTGTCAACACCAATGTCAATGGTGGTTTGCTTGACCGTAACTACAAACAGCTATACATCCAACTCGCTTACGTCTGCGCCACCTGCGTTTACACCTTTGTGATGACAGCGATGATTGCCCATGTCGTCGATGTAATACCTGGCCTCCATCTCAGGACAACGCCAGAGGGCGAAAGTCTTGGTTTGGACGAAGTCGAGGTGAGTCCCACCCCCATCAATCCACATGACCACAGTACCTGATGCTTTACAATAGATCGGAGAATTTGCCAATGACTATATCGAGGTGCAGAGAGAGTACGCCGATTGGACGGCCCTCAGTAATCCTATGAATAAGCGGGCGTCTAAGATGGATACCTATGCCAACGGAGACCGGCACGAACAGCCAGTCCTTCAACCGCAAGTTCATGGTAGCGGTAAAGAAGAACCACCGCTCGAGGTCATCCCAGAAAAGTCCCGGGACGAGTCAATAACCGAAGTTGGAGAAGCTTCCTAGAATTCCCCTTGAGGAGAAAGGGAGATGCGAAAGGGGCTGAAAAGATAAAGGGAACAACACTACTCCATTCGTTCGTCAACTTTTTTTTACACGAATCCGGTACTTTCTTTAGCTCCCGCCCACAATCATCCGTCGTTATGTGCTAAAGCAGTCATGGCAGAAAACTGAACATATAAATATGTACCATATATGCAATCCAAACTATTTTTTGAGTCTTCGGAGATACAGCAATTTGCAATGTGAGAAACAACCAGTAAAGCCTCATGCTCCCTGATCAACAGTCCCATCCAAGTACAAAACCATCACTGTCTGAGACACGGGTGGCGTTTTCGCGAACGCCAGTCTCGGAGCCGGAAATCAAGGAACCACAAATGCCCGAGCCAAACTCCTCGTGCAAAAGGAGGTCGACAACATTGCGCGAGGCGATAGTTTCAGTTTCCATTGTCGAGATGAACCTATGGATAAATCCGTCAGGGTGTAAAAGACCGAGAACAAGGTGACCCACGGTTCGAATGCGTTCACATAGTAGAATCCTTGGTCAATCTTGACCGGTGGAAATGTGGCAGTGGGGGGCAACACTGGGTACGCATCCCACTGGCGCGGCGTTTGAGCGAGGGAATATGCAAACGGTGCACGAACACTGACCTCTTTCCTGTATACCCAACCAACATGGTCAAATACCTTCGAAAGCCACTCATCTGAGATACGCTGTTTAGAGAAGATTTTGACATTCCACTCCTCTTGGTCGTTCAAATGACCGGTCTCGTTCATTTTTCGAACACGCCCATGATACGACAGTGAATTAAATTCGGGTTCAACTCCACCAAACTGTACGCCTTTTGAGGTTGTCAAAATTGATTGCGGTATATCGTTGCCCGGGGACAAGCCAAAATAATTTGCTTTCACCGTATCATCACGAGTGGTGAGGAGAGTGACGTGGAGATGGACATATGGCTGTGGAGGAATTTGGTCCGCGAGCTCTGGCGGAATCGAAATGCCTGTCTGGTGGAAAGGGGCAGCAAGAATGATACCTCTGTATACTTCTGTTCCTGAGGAAGTACGAACGGTCCACAGAGATGAGTCGGGAATGCGACTGATTTCTTCAACCTATATAGAAAGAGCATCATCCAGGCTATACATCAAATCACAGATAATGATACCGTACCTCTGTGTTAAGATGGACATTGGCATCCGACATGTTGAGGAAATTTTCGAATATGCGGAAATTTCCCGAGGCTACGCTGACCGCGCCGGTAGCAGCCAAGGACACCATACATTCCAATGCCTGAATCTCATTGACATCCTAGAGTATATAGTTACTTAGCGAAAGATCTTATTCCTAACTCGGGAAGAATAACCTACCTGACCATAATTGACGCGTGTAGCAGCCTCGACCATTTCTTGTGCAAACAATCCAGAAACACCGTTCGCGACAAGGTAATCAATACACGTAGAATTAGCCATTTCAGCCCATTCGAACAGGGTGGCGAGGTCTGCCACGTCATCCCACCTATGTGACTCAGTTGTGTACAAACCCACAAACCGCGAGATCAGATTTTGAACGCTTCAAAAGCGCATCAGTAGAGTGACATGAAGATTCTCTATCTACTCACAGTTTTTGGGTTTGGACTGGAGCATTGTATCCGTATCTCCATAGGGTTTTGAGTGTCGTCCACCAACTCTTGTAGTAGTTGGAGTGATCCATCTTGAGTCAAACATCAAAAAATGTTCGTCACCGGTCGAGATAGGCAAGTCGTGCTTACAACAAGGACGAACTTGCTACCATCCCATATCCCCATGTTCGAGAATTCGTCGTCCAAGTCATTGAAACTGAGGTTGAACTCCTTTGATGCTCTCATCAGATTCTTGTTCGCATCGACAAATATCGAGGCGCCGAGCTCAATTGGTGCATAGGTGGGATCACCATAAGGGTAGACAGTTGTGCTTCCTAGGTGTTACGGACGCGTCGATGAAGCTGGCACGCTGAGCGAACATAATAACACTCACGACCCCCAATGTAAGATGCACGCTCGTAGACATCCACTTGCACGTCAATCTCTGATCTTTGCTTGGCTTTTGATATCCAGAACGCCGCAGACGAACCCGCGGCGCCCGCGCCAATGATGGCTATACGAGGCGTTGCATTGACCACTTGCTCTTCCACGAGGATTGTCTGAGTGGACTTGAGGAACGGGAACTTGAGCGGAAACTGGAACGCAATTGAAGGGCTGATCAACGAGACATATAAGAGGGTGCGAGTCACAAACGAATACATCCTGGAAGCAATTTACCAGGACTGGCAGTTTAGCAACACCCAGTCACATTAATATTGACCCAGGTCACGCTCACCCTCGTCTTAGCGGACATGGAGCGGGTACTGAACTTGGACCTCGCCAACAAGCCAAATATTGTCTGCCAGTGCGGTCCTAGACTCCCAGCGCCTGGCTATCATAAGCACGATCTCCATATGAGCGTGAGCTCGAGAATATTATGGTAAATACTCAGGGCCAACCTGTATCACATCTCTGGATTCCCATCCGTGTGTCCGAGCCATCTCACTGTGTGCAACGCTTTCCTGATAATAGACCTGCTGAGTATGCTTTATACCCCATTGTCTTGATAAGACGAGTACTTGTTCCCCTTTGCGGTCGTTGCCTCATCCTCTCTCTCAGCGCCTTGATGTCAGCCCAGAATATCGAATTCTGGTCTATACCAACGGAAATCGCAGAGCAAGCACTTGTTCTCTGTCATCCTCGTGACGTTGCCTCTTTTACTCAGACATGTCGTGCGGCATGGTCGCTCGTAAATGACACCACGGATCAATATCTCTGGCGCCAGTTATTCCTTGTCTTTCCTTTCGACGACCCCCGGAAAACGCGCCAAGGCTTCCACAAAGACATCCAGTTTGACTGGAAAACGGAGCTTCAGCGCAGAGTGCACGCAGAAATCCTCGCGCGTAGTGCTCGATCCACTCCCGAGGATCTTCATGCAGCCCTTGCCATTCTGCTAGGCGTAGCACGATCCGCCTCCCCTGTCATTTTAGGTCATGAACGTGTTCCGTCCTCCAGTCTACAGTGGGTGATGGACACATTAGAATCCACGAACATGTTACGACTACCCCCCTTCACTCAGCGACATACCTGTCCAACACTTGCTCGCCTCCGCTCTTATCTGGCGCTCACACTCTACAAGTACGACGATGATGAAGGAAAGTCTCGTATGAAATCGATTCGCACTAGGAGCAGGTGCCAGGTATACGACCTCAATAACTACAACAAGGACAACGACTGGGGGCCCTTTATGCCGAAGACAGGAGAGGTGGACTGGTTCCATGCAGAGTGTATTGTGAACGTCATAGCCTTCAATCTCGCGGATCATTCAAGGCATTTTCTGGACACAAGGCCCCCTTGTGGTCTCGAAGCAACTCGAGCATATTCTGCCCCTCATGCAACCACCCTTGCTCCCCACGATTGGGCGGGGGTGCAGGGAAATTGGAGACGAATCGTCTCATTCATGGATTATCGGTGTGTTTCTTCACGTCTCATGAAATGTAAAGGCTGAATGAACATCAAAGGGATTTATTTGGTGAGCAGCATAAAACTTCAGTCAATATGTCTTTCTGAACTCTCCATACTAGCTTTTAACGTAGATCATGTCTCTCTGGTATATTGGTGAGCTACAATTGACGCGTGCGTTTCCAGTTTTCTATCCGGGGCCACACGGGCCGTACGCATGGCGGATCGTTCTTTGAAGATCCCCAATTTTCCGAAGCGACTCGCTTGATTGAGCTCAAGTTTCACCTCATAAGTCCGGACGCAATACCAAAATACTACATCCTCGACAGATTCCCCCAGTCTGAGGATACAAACCATCCTACGCTTTACTTCTCTGGTTCGTCCCACGGTATGCATGGCAATGAAGCGACGGTAGTTGGATCAGTATACATGGCTGACGGTGGAGTGGTGCGCTGGCGGTTTGTGAGTCTTTTGTTGTAATGTTCTTCGCGCATAAAATGAGATGACCTCACAACAATGTCAGGTGTCTGCACGCGAGGGACGCATGCAATGGAGGTGATCCTTGTTTTTCTCGTCCGATACTAGGGTATTTTAACTGAATCGTCTACAGCTCAGAAGGAGTACAAATTGGGGGCATAGCCAGCGCAACGGGGGTTGTCGGAACTTGGACCGGTGCTCATCATGAGCGTGGTAGGTTGTCTAGCAATTTATAGTGGAGACACCAACCTTGACCTTACTTGCCTTCCAGGGGATCCTGCTGGTAAGATGCAAAATGCGCCGGAACACAAACCTTAGTTTCTCACGAATCCCCGATAGGACCTTTCTGGCTTTGGAAAGTACCGGATGACTACCCAACTTCCGACCGAGCGTTGATACCTGTCAGCTAAAGACCTGTGGAGGGTAGGAACACAGTAACCAGTATGAGATTGGCGACTATACACGTACTTTGTTGTGTTTACATAACTTATTTGATGTCCTTATAAGGCTTCCTTGTATACTTTTTTTTCTCAGCAAGTACCCTCACCGAGCTTTGCCTCTGCAAAGTAACTCTTCGCCAACTTCTGTTGGCTACGGGTATGCAGGTTCGCAGGGAAGAAGAATAGTCGAGCTCAATTAAGCCGGAGTACTCTCCAGACCTATTGGTGACTGCTTTTTGAGGCAGCTTGGGGAATGCTTGACTATGCGGCTCTGACATTTTTCAGTTGATCACGATATGTACATGATTTGGATTTCAATTGTCGTTACATTGATGGAGCAACCCAGCTGTCCGCTTTTTAGATAACGGGTACAAAGTATCTAGTGACATAGGAGTCCGAATAGCCTCAAATCATAGTATCCAGACCTGAGGCCTGAATTCCAGGTATATAACTTTGGGCCATGGATATTCGTGGGGTAAACAAACAACAGGGACCAGCTGCTCAATACTGGGGGCGGTACAGGGGGTATTCATCAGTCTGTTGCAGTTTGTAGTCTTGATCCAGGCGTAACACCGTGCCGGCCAACGTGTAGATCAGTACCACAGCATACTCCATGATGACCTCCATGACGACGTATATTTGCCATTCTCCCGTGAACATGTTGAATTCAGCTAGAGGGTTATTCGAATCTGTCGTGGTCGACCCCGTAGTAGTAATAAACGTGCTGGATGAAAAGGTGGAAAGCACGCTATACAGCGTACGGACTGCAAGGAAGGGTAGGGCAGCTGAAACCGCGACGAGTAGCTATTGAACAAATTAGCCAAGGGTGAAGTAACGATGGAAGGCGGTTTCCCACCTGCTTGCGGTATTTCATGAGCTGGTGACGATTAGTCCATTGCAGGACAGTGATGGCGACCAAGACGATATATAATCCGGCAAAAAGCAGCACACCAGCACGACGTTCCGTGTTGGCAGTAGATTGTGAGCTCGAGCTCGTGCTTGATATACCGAGAATTATGAGGACCAGGGCTATGGTTCCAACTATGTGCAAGAGTCTGAATATGCGTGCATGCTTTTGCTCTCTATCCGGCCCTGCAGTTCTAACAAAAGGTTATTCCGTTGATGAGGGTGCGATGTTTTTGAATGGACTCACATGATTTCTATCAGCCCAAGGGTACTGAGCAGCAGGGGCGATAAGCCAGACGCCTCGAGGGCATAGCCTCCAATATACAGTCCAGTCACGGCCGGTACAATGAGCTCTGCGGCAACTAACAATGCACCGCCGACGATCCGAACTGAAAATTGTAAGTAAATCATATCAAATATCGACGTCTGGACTCACTCAACGAGAAAATGACAAGCAGTAGCCATCCCCTCTCTCTCACGCCATACCTGTAGGATATGCGAAAGGCGAAAAAGAGGATGGGAACATATATCGCGATCGTCACGGCGGATATGACGCCTTGGGCATTAAGGGACATCTTGGAGAGTAGATTTGAAGGAGTTGACGACTACGAGAGAAAAATAATGAGGCATGTCAGGTCGAAAGGCGCACCCTTTATGTATGTTCTATGAAACCACGCCTGGCGAGGCAGTTCGGATGAGTCTTCTGAATTTGATGTGGGGCTGTGTACATCTGATACTTCAATAGAATAATACGTCCGAGATGCACAGGTAGCCGCAAATTCCGTGCTTTGGGCTGCGGAAAGTCGCCTCTTGCATAGGAATGTAATAACCACTGTGTAACGAACGCTATATTGGCG
>JBBPQT010000580.1:0-13530 GCA_038092715.1 Boletus smithii | reverse complement strand
ATAAGCTTATCTAATACTAGTCTAACCCCTAAAAAAATTGGTGTTAGGGTTAGATGGAAATTATTGTGTTGTGTTGCCCCTATTTTTCTGTACAGATCTGCATTACTAGGTACCTTGCTGTAATTTTCTGTAGAGTCCATGTAGCTCTGCCAATACAAGGGTTGGTTTGCTGATGCTTCCGCAATATGATTGCAGAAGGATGGCTCGTCATCTACATGGATGATCTCCTCATCTTCTCCCCCGACGATGCCACCCACACTGAGCGAACCAAACGGGTTCTGCAATGAATGGCAGAACTTGACTTGCACCTCAAACTCAAAAAGTGCAAGTTCACCACCTCAGAAGTTGACTACCTCAGAATGATTGTTAAACCCAGTCAACTGGCCATGGACCCCGTCAAGCTCGACGGTATCACCTTGTGGCCTGTCCCTGCCAAGGTTAAGGATGTCCGTTCCTTCCTCGGCTTTGCCAACTTCTATCGTCGCTTCATTCCTGATTACTCGAACATCGCACGTCCTCTCATCGACCTCACAAAGAAGAACCTCCCATGGTCCTGGTCCCCCACTTGCCAAACCGCCTTTGACACTTTGAAACGCCTCTTCATGTCAAAGCCTGTTCTTCACCTCCCTACTCTCTCAGCCCCCTTTGCTATCGCAACAGATGCCTTGAAATTTGCGTCTGGAGCCATACTTCTCCAAACAGATTCCAATGACGAATGGCATCCTTGTTCCTACCTCTCCCAGTCATTTTCCCCCGCAGAACGCAACTATGACATCTATGATTGTGAACTTCTTGCTGTCATTTGTGCCCTGAAATCTTGGCGTCACTACCTCCATGGATCATCATTTCCCATTCAAGTCTTCACTGACCATAAGAACCTTACGCATTTCTGGAAACCACAAGCGCTCAACCGACAGCAAGCACGTTGGCTTCTCGATCTTGCTGACTTCGATCTCACCATGATCCACATCCTGGGCAAACTGCTTGCCAGTCCCGACGCCCTTTCTCATTGTCCGGATCTCCTCCCCTCCTCCGAAACTGAGAATGATGGTGTCACTCTCCTTCCCCCATCCCTCTTCATCAACCTCATAGACATTGCTCTCTCCCATCGCATCCAGGATGCCTCTGCCAGTGATCCTATCGTTCTTACTGCACTCCAGTCCATGGATGAAACCACTCCCCTCACTTTCCGCACTTGCCTCTCTGATTGGCAATTGGAAGAAGGCATTCTTACCTACAAAGGCTGTGTCTATATTCCCGCCGATAATGCTCTCCGCCGGTCCATCCTCTCCCATTGTCACGATCATGAAACGGCTGGTCATCCCGTTTATCTTAAAACTTGCCAACTGGTTGCTGTGGAATTCTGGTGGCCTGGTCTCGCCTTCTTTGTTCGTAAATATGTTGATGGTTGTGCCACGTGTCAACAGAACAAGGTTAATACCCACCCCACTGTCCCTCCTCTCACCCCTATCAAATCCACCGCGTCCGGTCCCTTCACCAGCTCTCCTGCGACCTCATCACTGGCCTTCCCTCCTCCTCCGCCTTCAATGCTCTCTTGGTTGTGGTCGACCATGGGCTTACTAAGGGGGTGATTCTTTGTCCCACGAAAACCACCGTCACTGCCAAAGGTATCGCTTCCCTCTTCTTCCATAAAGTCTACCTCTGCTTCGGCCTCTACGATAAAATCATCTCTGACTGAGGTCCCCAATTCGCTTCTGCCTTCGCCCGAGAACTTGGAAAACTACTCAACTATGACCTCTCCCTCTCCACAGCCTACCACCCTCAATCCGATGGAGAAACAGAACAGGTGAACCAAGAGGTTGAAACCTACCTCCGCATATTCTGCGGAAATCATCCCACATCTTGGTCCGAATCCATCTTCCATGCCGAATTTGTGCACAATCACCGTGTCCATTCCATCACCAACCAATCCCCATTCTATCTCATGATGGGATATGAACCCCGTCCCCTTCCTTCAGCAATCTCTGCCACTTCTATTCCCGCTGTAGAAACGAGATTGAAACGGCTAACCGCCACACAAGATGAAGCCCTCGCCTCCCATGAACTTGCTAGACAAGTCATGGCCTCTCGTACCCATCGTCACTTCACTCCCTTCACCATTGGACAGAAAGTTTGGCTCGAAGCCAAGAACCTCCAATGATCCATCGCCAACCCGAAGCTCGCCCCCAAATGAGAAGGACCCTTCACTATCACCAAAGTCCTATCTCCAATCACATATCAACTCCGCCTCCCTTCCACATGGAAGATTCACCCCATCTTTCATGCTTCTCTCCTATCACCCTATCGCGAAAACAATGTTCACAGTCCAAACTTCCCGAAACCCCCACCTGACCTCATAGAAGGCAAAGAAGAATATGAGATCGAGAAGATCTTATGACATTGCAGAGCTCCATCCAACCGCTCCTTCCTGATCCGATGGAAGGGATATTCAGCCAAAGAAGATTCCTGGATCCCCGAACGGAATCTGAATCATTCAAAGTCCGCCCTCCTTGACTATAAGAAATGGCACCCCGCCGCTTTTCCTTTCTCACCCCCTTTGAAATAAAACCACCACAATGTCTATCGAACAAACTTCCTCATCTCCTTCCTCCGTTTCTTCTCTTGATCCTTCTCCTCCTCTCATAGTTGTTTCTCCTCCTTCACTTCTTGCTCGTTTATCCTCTGCCCCCCTTAATCCCACTACTCCATTGTCGACCCTGCCTTCCCCAGGCTGGGCTGGACCCGAACTCCCCACTGAGTTCACTCCTATCTCTATCGTCACTGATAACCCCCCTATCATCTCCGTAGATGTTCCCCTCTATGCTCACAGAATTCGGCCTACCCTACCCAATGACCGTACTCTCCACCAAATGACCAACTTCCTACGTGACCCCCATATGGCTCTCCCTCTTAGCACTTACCTCAACATTGGATCCCCACTCTGGGAATTACAATGTGAATACCTCCAGAACCAACGTCTCGGAAACCTCATCTCCCTCGCTGCCTCTGAGACTAGCGTCTCTCGTCATGTTCAACTCCTGACTACCATCTACCGAGAAAGTGAAGCTAACCTCGCTTCTGCTCTTTATCAACTCGGAATGCCTGAGTTCCTTGACGATGTTGACCGCTACCTATACCAACTCAACCAGGTCACCTCTCTACATAACCATCCTGCCTACGTCGCCCCCTTTAAGGGAATTTACACCTGTATGCCATCCGCCTCATCCTCTCCTCTCACCACTGCTAAAACAGTCGCCGTTGAACATGCCGAACTCGCTCACGAGATCTGCACCCATGGAACCCTTGGAGGTGAACCTGTGGACGCCCCTCTACCTACCAGGCACCCACTTTATAATGAGACCTGTTTCAAGTGTCATCACCTTGGACATCAACGCATTAACTGCCAGTGGTACCAATGCCCCACTTGTCTCCTCCATCGCCCCGGACATCCCCAGAGCCGCTGCCCACTTCGCTGATGCAACCCTCCGAGCTCTTCCAGCTCGTCCTCATCTCACTCTCGTTCCTCTCAATCCAGCAGACCTTTATGTGTTCCTCCCCGTGTCGTATGATCCCTGTCAACGTGTCTCCTCCTCGCACCCGTACTCGCCGTTCCCACTCCCCATCGCTCGTGTCCCTTCCCCAGACATTGAAGACATTTGGGATGACACCACCTATGCCAACACCACTGGGTCCCCAGGACCATCTTATCGTGACTTTTGACTCACACCGTTCATCTGTTATCCTTCACTGGAGTTTCAGGTTTAGCAGGGGGGTAATGTTACGATTCTCTTTTTCTTCCTTCAAACTTACAGATGGAGATCGACTCCACTGCCATATGTCTTCTTTCCCTTGGTCATTCTTGCTTACTATCATTGTTCTATGGTATTCTTTGACGTTCCAAAGTAACGTCACCTTTTATATGACTAATCGTTCCATTACCTTCCATCTCATTCTATCCGATTAGTCATCCTTCTTTTGGATCCGTATATAAACCTAGATACCTCGCGATGTATTTCCCCAGCTAGTCTTCCTCAGACAATAGCATCTGTTTCATTGCTCCCTTGGATTTCTTTGAGTCACTCGTCCTACTCTCGAGTGGACGCTTCCCTTGAACCCTCTGAACCTCCGCTAGCCAACCGGCTAGTCGAACCCTTGACTTCCCAGCCGCTCTGCTGGAAGACACCTCAAACCCTTGACCCTATCAACTATCGTTGTTAGCGTCCTCATCGTCTGGAGTCCCCAGTGACCGAACCCTTGAACCAACTGAGGCTACATTCATCCCTATCCGGGCCAAACGTAACACTCAGCTTCGCTTTGAAGACGATCAACCACATCCTCCACCCAATGTCTCAATGCATGCATTAGCATCTTAATCTACATCTTATCCTGTTCAATTGCAAGAACTCTGCACTCCAAGAACATTCAGTGACCCCCAGCCTGAGCAGACGATGCAGTATGCGACAACTGAATACGAGCAAGCAAACTACAGGCACGATTATGCAAACTATAGACAACCGGTGTATACTAGTAGCAAGTCAGTAGATTACAGATGGCAGCACAACGTATACCTGCAAGGCCCATATATGCAACAATCTCCATTGAGCAGTGGCAACCAGGGGCATGGATACATGCACGTTCCATACACTGAGGTGGGTGCCTGCTTGTATGGACAGATTGCAAATGATATACTGATGTACCTCTTAGCAATTAGATGACCCCCTCATCACTGACCATCTTTGTGGGTGGGTTCTCAATCCTGTTGTAGAACAGTCAGTTCTACAACCCTGACCCTCAGTTTTTGCCAAAGGAAACCACCTCTTGGACCCCACCATTGATCACTTGTATGGCTGCAACCGTGTGGCCCCCTACCCTCAAGTTCGCTTGGTTGCCACTCTTGCACCCCTCCGAGAGGGTGAAAGCTCACGTGGTGATATACAGGTAATATGAGTAAGTTTTACCTGACGCACTCTGCCATTCAG
Organism: Boletus smithii; assembly: GCA_038092715.1. Lineage (NCBI taxonomy): Eukaryota > Fungi > Basidiomycota > Agaricomycetes > Boletales > Boletaceae > Boletus > Boletus smithii. The sequence continues at coordinate 8,551 of JBBPQT010000580.1, read as the reverse complement.
TATTAATCGCTGACCTCTTCTTCCGTTTTGCTAGCCCGTCAAGACAACCACAAATCTGTCAACAATGTCACATAACCGGCTCTTGAGTTCTCTTCCACCCCCCCCCCTCCTTGAGTAGCTCCGATCCCGGCCAGATCAGCCAGCCAACTTGAATCAAGCAACCAGCATGATGGAACCCCATTGCGTGAGGCGCACCAACAGGTGCATGCACTGATCCCACCTCCTACACTGATCCCACTGCCCTCATTACCCCCACCACCCCAGTCAAGGAGACACACCTCTGCAATGGCGACAAAGGTTTTGTCAGAAGCAAAGGATAATGTCAGGTGCTCAATCCTCTCAGAGAATCCATTTCCAGACAACAAACAGCACAAAGATGTGATCAGGCAGTCGCTGCTCAGGGCAGCGAGAAAGGTCTTTGACAATAATGGTAATATAGGTCAGCTCCAAGCCAACAAGTGGGTCAAATATAATCTGAAGAGATTGCATCAACCGTTATCATTGATGATCAATTCCACCCAATCTGCCTTCAAAACAACAGCAGAAAATCTCATACCACACACATTTGGCCTCCACTCACCAATCTTCTACTCTATAGAAGCAGATATAGAGCACAAACACATGGTTGTTGCAAATCTCTTACAGGATCTTAAATTTTTTCTTGTTGACTACAATGGAATATGCATTCCTGATCACCCCCTACTTGTCTTGGTCGTCCTCCAGACGGTCTTTGACTCCCATGGTGGAAAACTTCAAGACTTTGTTGATTTATTGAAGATGGTTGTCATTTTCACACTCACCAGTACTGCAATTTACTGTGCACTTAAGCAGTATGAAAACAGGACACACATTCAACTTGAATTTGGGTCAGAGATGTGTAGTATGTTCAATGCATGCTTGGAGAAACTCAGGGAGATAAGGAAAGATCTGGGATCGTGTGGTATATTAGACACTGTGCAGACAAGGGTCATCGCTCATGATGGGCAGCTTGTATATAGTATGTAGCAATCGGATTATTGTACTGATGGCAGCTGTTATCACACTGATCATTGTTATCTCTGGCACTTGATAATGCCGCCTGAGTTCACTCACATCAGCAGTCCATCTAAAAAGGAAATAACGAACATCAGGTAACATTTACAGCATGAACCCTTTGATGCTCAGACCATATATGGTCTGATTAGGGATTTTATCCTGGCTAAGTGGGATTTTATCCTGGGTGCCATTCACTGATGTAGTCTGGTGCACATATTGCAGTCACCTAGGATCGTACAACCGGTACCCCTAGGTTTCACCAAACCTCGTGGTTATGGTACCGGCCATGTAATCGGCCAGGGAGCATGCATGTGGTATGGCCGGCTCTGTGGGAGTGGTACCTCTAGATGTAGTAGTCAATCTCATAATGGTAGTACTGGCTGATCAAGGGAAAAATACCTGGTACTAGTGGATTGACTATATATTAAGTACTCACGTGACGAATATCATATGCAAAGTCTGGCCGGTACTACCCTCTGGATACCACATATTGGTGCCTGATGGTCACGTGATCTCCTGAATATGTGCATTGGTCATGCACAGGGTCGCAAGCCAGTAGGTGAGCTGAGAAGCCTACTACTAGTCACGTGATCTCGAGAGAGATGTAGAATTAGTACTGGCTGGTCAGCTGATAACTGGTGTACCTGGCCAGTACTATATATTGTTATGATTCCCTCGCGGTACTATTTCTTTGTACTATTTCTTTCTTTCTTGTTCCAGAACATTCCTTTCATTTCCATGATGACTCACCATTATTCCATCATCATCCACGACAATCGCATGATTACTCATTTGCTTTGTCATCACGTTTATTCCTCCACATTCCAGAACCTTCTGTGACCGGCCCTTAACCTTTCCCACACCGGCCCTAAACTACCTTGTATTGTATATAAAGTACCTTTGTCGCCTACCTTACACCTTAAGCTAGGTCTCCTCTGTACTCCCATCTCGTTGCAATCCAGTACCTTCTTCACTCTCTGGCTTCGTCTCGTGAGTCTTGTCCGTACTCTGAACGGATAACTCCTTGAACCTTTGAACCCTTGATCTTGTCGAGTAGGAAACCCCCTCGACGACACCTTGAACATTCCAAGAGGAAACCCCCTTGAACGCACCTTGAACCCTTTCATCTCAGAGGCTGTGCTTGCCCCTTACCCAGGACCAAGCGTAACATATATCAGACAGCCGGCCGGTACCACCATTTAAACCATTAGGGTGTACGTAGATATAGTACCGGCCGGACGTCTCATATATAGTACTGTCAGCCAGTACTACCCCATTGACCATTTGGGTGTACGTAGTCATAGTACCGGCCAGCTGTCTGATATATAGTACTGTCAGCCGGTACTACCCCATTGACTGTTTGGGTGTACGTATAGATAGTACCGGCTGGGCATCTGAGGTATCCCACATTCAGCTACATCTTGTAGATTGTAGTACGCCCAGCCGGTACCATATCTGCATACACCCAAACAGTCAATGGGGTAGTACCAGCCGACAGTACTAGATATCAGACAGCCGGCCAGTACCACCATTTAAACCATTAGGGTGTACGTAGATATAGTACCGGCCGGACGTCTCATATATAGTACTGTCGGCTGGTACTACCCCATTGACCATTTGGGTGTATGTGTCGATCAGTACTAGTATTTATCAGATGTCCGGCCGGTACTGTCTGTTTGACTATTTGGTGTATGTAGATGTAGTAGTACCTGGCTGGCCAATACGTGTAATAAAAGCTCATTCCGAGTTAACTTGGAATGAGCACGGGAAAGTTCCGGAAACAGTTCCGGGATGACAGTCTCAGAACCTGCGGAAGGGTGCGGGAAAATTCCGGAAGTACCTTCGGAACTTGTGCCAGGATATGATTCCTGGATGACACTTCCAGGCTCGGAAGTTGTCACTAACTTCTTGTTTCGACTACAGACGTACAAATATATATTGTGTGCATATAGAAAACAATGAGAACACAAAGATGACTAAAATTAAGGATGGAACCCATGTCATGCATAGTCAGCACCTCAATGCTTCTTGCTCGGCTTGCAGTCGTGCTTTGATGCTCTTTGAGTGTTTCTGGCAGGGCTGTCCTCCTGGATGAGCGTCTGAGCCCGAGTGCTACTAGCTGGTGGACCAGGGGAGGGCAAGCGATCCCGTCGTTTTCTTTGACTCCCCTTCGAGTTCTCTCCAGCACCTGCCTTTGCTTTCTCTTCTTTCCTCCCCTCCTTCTCCTTCTCCTTCTCCCTCTTCCTCGCCTTCTCCACTCTGATCCTCTCCTCTTTCTCCTGGTCCTCCCTCTTCCTTGCCTCCTCGGCCCTCCTTCTCTCCTCATCCTCCCTCTTCCTTGCTTCCTCCACCCTGATCCTCTCCTCCTCCCCTCTCGTTTTCAGTCTGTCCACATGTTCTGCCTCGACAATCTCCATCTCAGCTGGTGCAACCACCAAACTGGCAGACACCTCCTGCATGGCTGCGACCACCTTCTTGGCCATCTGCAAGCCCAGGACTGATGCCTGCAGAAAGGCCGGCATGTTGGAGTCATCGGCCTCGACCTCTACTGCCCTCCAACACTCTCGCAGGAGCAAACCAAGTCCCAGAACGACTTGCATACCTTTGTTGTGATCTGCAAAAGTGTATCTGTGCAAAGCAGATAGTGCAGCATGGAACGCATCTGGTTTTGTATGGATTTCATTGGGAAGATATTTTCTTCCCCAATTCTAAGACGCCCAGACGGGCAAATTGCCCTTTGATGCTAGGGGAGCAGAGGAGGAGGGGCGAGACAATGCCTTACATATCAAATCAGTGGCGATATGGTAACCAAACAATCAAATAAACCTACAAAAATTGGAAGGGCCATCAACACATCCAGCAGTGCCTTGTATGACGATTCTTGGGAAAGGCCAGACAGGAACTTGTGCCTGTCGCTTTCATTGGCCGCTGGACTCCCTTCTTCAGGGACGTCTGGCTGTCCTGAAAGGCAAGGTCACTTGGAAGGTGGCTTTGGAAGGGATGCTGATGTCGAAGTTCCCTCGCCCTTGTCATTCTTGGCCTTACCTTTGCTTGCAAATAGCACCTGTTCCTCATCAGAATCGTCATCAACCTCAACGTATTCCTTCCTCTTGCCAGCACGCGACTTGTCTAAAAAACCAACCCTCAAAGTGTTCATATCTTTGGACCTAGCTTTGATAAACTTGACGATTGGCAGCTTCTTCTCCTCGCGTGCCCACCAATGAGACCACAACTCATCGAGCATCTGCTTTGTCAATTTTGACGGGTCCGAGATGTTGAAACCTTTGGGGACGCAGTCAGGGTGCAGATAGTGATTATTGGGCCTGGTCAGCTCCAGCCAGGGAGCATGCACCTTGTCTCGCTTCATGAATTTCACTAGTTGCAATGAGTAGATTACAATTGAGCAAAATACATGTACTTACCGTACACTTTCATGAACACATCTCGGCAGAGATCTTGACGTGCCTTCAGATCCGTAATGTGGACCTTGGGGAGCCTCGGATTCCCTGCAGCATCTACAGTGATCTTGGCACTTTCTTCCACCTCGCTTGATATCTCCTCAGTGGAAGCTTCTTCATCTGTGGCCAAGAAAGATATTATTGTTAGGCTTATTCAGTATTGTAGAAAATACTTACCTTCATTGTGGAGGTAATCATGCAAAAGGTCGGCACCCTGTTTTGCCCAACTCTTGCAATCATTGGATGAGATGGTGAAGTGCTTCTCTCGACCAGTTGGGGGATCTGTTTCGATGCTACATTGCACGAATGAGTGAGAAATGCAAATAAGCCGGCCCCCCCAAAAAAGGCTTACATCGCAGTCTTCTCCTCACCATTGAGTTCGTAGGTCAATAACATGACTGAATGGACTCCCATAGTCCGTTGGATTGCCTCAATGAACTCGGTGGTCCGATTTTTGAGATGTTTCTTATGATAGCTAAGCATAAAACATAGTGGATCAGTACGCGATCATTGTACCTCAAATAAAAAACTCACACATGTTGTTTCTGCTTGTCGGGACAACCGAGCTTATTCCACTTCGCTGCCACAATTTCCACTTCCCAAAGCTTGCTCCTAGGGAGTTCATCGAACCATTTGTGTACAGCAATCGTGCAGTTACCCAACGTCTTCTTGTTCAACTTGTCCCAAGCATTGCTGTCAACCTGGGCCACCTCGTCAGCAAAAAGTCATTGGGCTGTGCGGAATGAGCTCCACTCAGTCCAGTAGTCCCCCATGTCCGACGGCCGTGCAGCAGCCTCATGGTCCTCAGGGGTCAATGGCTCTCCAGAGGCCAAGATGGCAGCCTCTTCCTCCTTCTGGTCGTCATCATCCAAGTAGAGCAAAAACAATGTTCGAATGGCCTATAAGTCGTCAGTCTGGTCTGGCAGCAATTTACTCAGTTACAGAAATTTACTCACCAAGCGAAGACCGTGGGGAAGCTCGACTGCCTCTTCTTCATGCAGGGGTGAGTCTTCAATCTCATCCCTGCAATCTTTTAAAATCTGGGTGCAAGATGTGACATTCCCACAAGCCCTGGCATATTCCAGGACGTATTTGAAGAGAATGGAATCAAAAAGTACTGACCAGTGCGACATGATGAGCAAAAGCGAGTCTGATGGATCACAGTCAGAGGGGAAAAATGCGTGAGAAACTGCCTTGCCGATTCGCTGTACTGGATGTGCGATCATGTGATTGTCTGACGTAATATAATCAACAATCATAGTTGTTTAATGGAGATACTTGTTCCGCAAGCTGCACAACGAGGGTAAAAAAGTGGGACCCAAGCACAGTACTTATTGAAACTAAATACAAGCGTAATTACATGTATATTTTTAACCAAGCCATTGGCATTTGTCGCTTGTTATGCAGCACCTCACAATTATGAAGGCGAGGCACCACGAAGGAAAATGCCTCCCCAGACCTGTCCTCCCCATCATACCCACACTTCGCATACCTGCATTGGTAGGAATACGATCCGTCCTCTAGACAAGTTCCAGTCCACTCTTGCAAAACGCCACATAGATGGCATTGTGTCGGGATGCATTGTCCCCAAGGCTGGATGGTTTTGTGAGCCCAAACATACCGAAGTGCCTTACCATTGACAATGTGAATGATTGAGGTGTGACGACCAAGCTCGGACATGTCGGGCAAGATATCCTCAAGGACCTTGGTGAAATCAAGCCCATGAACAACAATACGCTTTGTCAACCATGTGACAAGCTCCGTGGTCGACATTGCTTGTAGGTGTGGGGCATCGAAAGCAAGGGCATGCTTGATGTTGAAACTACATGACTATCAGTATATATTAATAAACTGTTTCCTTCACTCACCTTTCTATGGCGGCCTTCAACTTGGTCAATGAATCCAAGTTGTTGACCAGTGAACCACACGAAGCGAAGTAAACCACTGTGCCATCCATGAGGTGCTTGAACGGTGACCACAAAACATTGAGGAACTAAACAAAAGAATCAGCGAGAGGTGTCAGATAATTGCTTAAACGTACCTGGTCTATTTCGGCAGCATGACCTTTTCCTGTCTCATCAGCGCCAAGGAACATGTCCCCATGTCATGATCAGTGTGGTTTGTGATGACAACGACCACTTGCTGGTAGGATGGCAAGAGGGTCTTGATATGGTGAGCCACTTCAGCGGGCCAGTTCGCAATGGCATTGTCTGTCCCAAGGTCGAAAGGGATTGTGATCGAATGGAACCCACCTCTTGGGATATAATCATCAAGCACAGCATGGATCATGGCGATGTGTGCCTTGATCTTGACATCGACAATGTGAAAGTCCAAGAGTAACGTTGAGGGACAGAGGACCTGACCAACTGTTCCTATCTCGAAGTGGCCCTTGACCTTCAGAAAGGTCGGCAGCAAGGGCTTGCCGCTGAGAGTGAAACCCTGACAGCGAACACATTAACTACACGGGCATAAACAGGGGGAATATACACACAAAATAAGGACCGGCAGTACCACGTTGCTGCCCCGCTTTGAAATGGCATGAGGCACACGTAAATTTGACCTTGTCATTCAAGATAGCCTCGTGGTACTCTTCAGGTACTTTGATGCAGATCGAACAGGCCGCTTGTGGACAGAAGTTGCATATGAAAAGGACCCCACCATCTTGACAGAGCGAGCAAAACTAAAAATTAATTAGTTTCACTTGGAAGGGTAAGGTGGAAAAATGGGCGGACGTTGGGTCGATTCAATTTGACGGTGTCAGTGCTCTGTTGAGTCGGTTAAACTAATGCCTGAGCAACCAGATCAACTGCGAGACACTTACCGCGACTGCCAGCGGCACAGGGTCATCCATTCGAGGGCACTTATGAGACATGCTCATTGCCTCTTCGGCTGGCAGGATTTGCTTGCATTTCGCCTGGATTCCAGTTGTCTTCTTGGCGGTCTGTCTGGTTGGAGCCATAGGATTGGAATGAGAGGGTGGTGAAGTAGAAACAAGATGAAAGTGGGAACTGAGAAAGTGGGAACTGAGAGTGGGGTGCATGCCACTGGGACCGTGAGGCGTGAAGTTTTACACCCACTTAAATAATGTGGGAACGATCACCTGACAATACCAGAAAGTCTAAGTCCTGCTTCAAGCCGCATTGTTCACATGACAATGAAACAAATATGTGTAAATACCAGTTGGTTGATTTAGTCCATGCCAACTTTTTCCACACTATCCTTCCCTCCTCCCACTATACCGCCATGCAGATTTAGTCTGTGTCTGCCTTTTCTATGCTATCCCTCCCTCCTCCCACTATACTGCCACTCAATATGCATCCTGTTCGACTGCCTTTTATCTGTGCTGGACTGCAGCCAGCACAGTGAAAAAGCATCTCGAACCACTCTGGTGTGTACTCCAACCGCAGTTCACTTGCTAACCAATTGATTAGTGATCTTTTCTTGGGCTTGGGGGCTTTGAGATTAGGCGGTGAGTACTCTATTCCCATTTCACTCACTAACCAATCCCTTCAGGCAAATGATAGTGGGGCTTGGGGGCTTCAAGATTATGCGGTGTGTGGGTGCGCTTGCATCCCTCCCACTTCTTCTCTTCTATTTTGGGCTCGGGGGCTCAGAGTATGCGCGGTATGTGGGTGCACTTGCACCCCTCTTGTGCTGTCTCTTTTCAATTGGGCTCAGGGGCTTCGAAATTACGCGGTGTGTGGGTGCACTTGCACCCCTCCCGCTTCTTCTCTTTTATTTTGGGCTTGGGGGCTCAGAGTATGCACAGTGTGTGGGTGCGCTTGCACCCCTCTCGCTCCTTCTCTTTTATATTGGGCTCGGGGGCTTCGAGATTACGCGGTGTGTGGGTGCGCTAGCACCCCTCTTGCTTCTTCTCTTTTATTTTGGGCTCAGGGGCTCAGAGTATGCACGGTGTTGGTGATCATGTGGTGTTGGGTTCAGAGTCGGTTTGACCAATTGAGGTAAATGTTTCATCCGCAGGCACCCAGTCTGTACTCACTGACAGTCATTGGATCTTAGTGTGTAGCTTGTCATTTCAATCACATTCCTCCACCACT
>JBBPQT010000579.1:0-13542 GCA_038092715.1 Boletus smithii | reverse complement strand
TGAGGGCACCTGCAACAGAAAACATGACATCTGTTCCTGAATGGCGCCCTCGAAGTCGCTTGCCTGTGCTTGTGATAACAGGCTCAGGGGTTTCTGACAGAGCTCGTTTGCGTGACTTTCCTTTGGCTGCTGGCGTTTTTGTGGTCATTTCCTATAGTACCAGGTGAGCAAAAGTTAGTAAACTACTGTACTAACATACCTCTGACTCAGTAGACTCGCTCTCACCAACGACAACTGCATTGTCAAGGCCTGGGCTGGGAGACCTTGAAGCTTTCTGTCCAAGTCGGCAACTCAGCCCAGGGCTTGATTTATATGACGCCGGGTTATAGGCACCATCACCTGTGGCAAAAACTCCGTTGACAAGCATGGCAATCTTATCATAAAGTGGGAATGAGGTATCTCACCACTTTTTTGCAGCCTGATGAGTCTATAAGCATTGTATAGTTAGTTATGAGGTACTAGACTCTGAGATGGAGCCTCCACTGGCACTGGACCTGTACCGCAAGATAATCCTGCCAGACTTCATCTGGAGCCTTGATGATCATCAAAGCATCATCCCATCCAAAGCCAGAGGCCTCACGAATTTTCTTTACTTGTATATAGGCTTTTTTCAACTGAAATAATATCTAGTTCAATTACAACCGGCCAGAAACTAGAAACATACCGCACGCCAACGATAGGTGACTGAGTCAACTGTTTTTTGGGCTCCTCCACTAACCTTCTCACTACCCTTGAGAGCTTCAGCTGTGGCAACATATGCTGACTCCTTGAAGCCAGCATCAGCAAATCACTTTTTAGCTGGGTAGCACTGGACAGTGCTCCATAGTGCTCCACAGCTAGGTCCCCTTAGCCATAACTCCATAGCAAAAAATAGGGGTAGTCTAACTGAATATTTTGGGTATTAATCCATGCTGTTTTTTTTTTCACACAATCTTTATATAATATTAGACTAATTGGCAAATTTTTGAGAGCATAAGTCTATATATGGTAATATGGTGTACAAATCATTCTGTGGGAAAAATGCTAGTTTGCTGATGAGAATCCAACTGCTTGCCATTGTTCTTTGCAGCTGTCAACAAGTCGACAAGTACTGCATCATCAGTTGAGGTCCACACAGCCTTCGTGCTAGCGCTGGGTTCTGACTTCTTCCCGCGGCGTTTGGCAGTTGGTTTGGCGCTTTCGTCAGCGGCAGACAGTGCCAACTTTTGGGCTTTGAGATCTGAGAGCATGGGAATAAGATAGAGTATTAGGTAATAATTACTAGTACTACTATTTACCCACACCAGTCATCCGTGCATGTAGGTAGTTTGATGTGTTTGGCATGCAAACCCGCGAGTTTGGGTGCCATCAAATTTGGCAGGCAAACTCGCATTCTAACCCTAACCCGCAATCAAACCAGGTTGCCGAGCAGGGCCTAAGCTCAGCGGATAAGCCACCTCCCCTGGGTCTGCTTCAGCAGGCGCCGGCTTGTGTCCCAAGTCGCGGGTTCGAATCCTGCAAAAAACCGCCAAGGGGTTTTAGTGGGTAGTGGCCTTTAGTGAGGCTTTAGTCCCACAGTACTCACATGAGTCCTTGATGTCGAAGGCTCCTCATGTACAGTCTCCATAAAGGGATTTCCTCTTGGAGAGTAGGCGTCAAGTCCCCCTTATCCTTTCCTGGACTTGTGGGGTAGTCTTTAGTGACTTCGGTCGTACTGAATTGAGCCTGAGTGCCTTTTCGGTGGCAATGACCCCCACGCCTTGTGCCGTGTGTCTGGGGCTAGGCTTGCCAGCTGCCAGATGCCGTTGTGCCTCTCTCTCTCAAAAAAAAAAAAAAGGCAAGTACATAGTACTCATCAGCAATATGGCACCCCTACTGTGACAACTGCACAGACTGTGGGCAACTGTTGGGCCTGTCAGAACTGTCGAAAAGTATTCACAGTCCCTACAGATGGCCACAGTTCCCACAGAACATGATGAAAGTCCAAGTCTCGAACATAGTACTAATATTATGAATGATGATCTATGTACCTACTACCTATTGACATAGTACCATGTTGTGCCTTTGTTCGCAAATAGGTCACAGTTGGGGTGGACGAACATGAACATGAACAGAAATGTTCGTGTTCGTGTTCACATTTGATCGCAAATGGGAATGGGAATGGGTGGTGAAGGCTGAGGGTGAGGAGACACACACAAACACGAATGCAACCATTTGTGTTCATGTTTGTTGGTGAATGGGATTGGGTGATAACGTGGTTGTCATGTCGTCGTCGTCGCCCTCACCTCCGCGCACCTCTCCTCGCTGCCACCTACAGCAACAATGCGACGATCGCGCATCCTCGCCCTGGTCCTGCCCCCCCCTCCCCTTGTCCGGGCTTGCCCTTGCCCTCTGCCTGTCTCTCCTTAGACGTGACGATGACAATGACGACGAGACGATTGCAATGGTGCAATTGTCATGTCCTCGTCGCTGTCACGATCACGTGTCCTCATCCTGGCCCCCCCTCCCCTTGTCCGGGCTCGCCCTCCCCCTCTGCCGGGTGCCTGTCTCCCCTTAGACATGACAACAACAACAACAACAACAACGAGACAATCGCGATGATGAGACAATCGCAATGGGATTGTCTCATCGTTGTTGCTGTCGTTGTTGCTCACGTGCACAGCAGCGCACTTTGCCGTCCTCATCCTCGCTCTGGTCCTGACCCTCCCCTCCCTTCGTTCTCCTCTCACCCCCACCCTATGTGACTATGGCGATGACGACGACGGCGAGACGATCGCGATAGCACAATTGTCGCGTCATCGTCGCTGTCCTTGTCGCTCGCACACACCTCGCTGTCCTCGTCCTCGCCCTGGTACTGGCCCTCTCCTACTAGTGGCAATGACGACACGACGATCGCGCCAGCGATAGCACGATCGTTGTGTCGTCATAGACCACCTAGCCTGTAAAGCCGGGGCCTAAGCCAGGCTGGGTCCTGGGCCCTATGCGGCCGTCATTGAGGGCTCGGGCTAGGCCTGGCACAACACTAGGTGGGGTCGGGGTGAACGAGGTTAAAGGGTGGTGAGGGTAAGGAGACGAACGCAAATAATTACCATTCACATTCATTTTTGTTCGGAAATGGGATTGGTGGGGTGGCCATGGTTGTTGGGGTTGAATGGCTTGCGACGCGGTAGCTTGAAGGGATGTGTTTTGCATGCACTGGCAGGTGACCCGTACAAGTGGTCAAAAAAGTGTAAGCTAGGTTTGGGTTTGGTTGTGTTTGTACAGCATTCTACATCACATGTCAAATCATTGAACTTCTGAAAATTTTTGCAATCGCTCTCACTGCGGCTGACCTTCTCCCCACCAAGGACTGTGCCCACTCGCTCAAAAACAAAACGAAAAATGTCTTATGGTCATACTAGTACACTACTGATCTCAAGATACCTCGTGAGCTGTGCTCCCCAACTGTCATTCAATGACCTGGCACTCATAACCCAACAGCAGCGGACCTTGTCAATGTTGCTCTTGATATGCCGCAAATATACTAGTAGGTGGTGTTTCTTTCATAGCATAACTATATAGTACTTTTTTTCACTCGTTTCAGAGCAGCCTTCAATGTTGAGCAACCCTTCTTTGGTGCTATTCGTGACTATGCGTTCGGCCGCCCCACAACTTTGGAGAATGTTTAGAATATCTACGACTACATTGACACCCAGCTAAGTTGTCTATGACCAGCACTACGCATCATGGCTTTGCTAACTACCCCGAGAATGCCATCTTTTCCTCTAACAAGATTGGTGATATTGGTCTTGCGGTGTTCTCGAAGGGGATGGCCACTTCATGGTGGCAATCGGTTGTAAGTTTCAACAGATGCAGAGTGAGCTCACAGTGGACATGAGTATCCAGGATGAGTGAGCATGGTGGGAATTCAGTGAGTAGTTCTCGGAGTGATGCTGCCAAAGCTTATCTGTGCATCTGACGCAGGTTTTCAATGCCACATGGACATCCTGCCAGTGATCAAGCAAAGTGAAACACGGGTGATGATGAACTTGTGGGAGGACACACTGAAGGATGCCGACGAGGTACTAGTATTATTCTTAGATACTTTTTTTGCTACTATCGTATGAAATACATATTTTGTCTTTCTACTGTGTGGACTGTGAGCGGACTGTGATTGATCTGTATACAGACGGTGCGGTCTGTACCCATAAGTGACATGTCTTTTGACAGTCACTCTACTGTGACGACTGTCCATCTGTCAGGTCTGTCCACAGTCCACGCAGTCGTCACAGTAGGGGTGCCATATTGCTGATGGCCTGAGGACCGGACTGTCTACTAAACACGTGTACAAAAGTAATAGTCTTTTCAACGAAGACAGACACGGTGTACACCTGATTCGTGAGTCATGTTTTTATCTCCAATACCATCAGGTATGGGAAACCGGTCTTACGGTGGAGAATTCCAGCATTTATTGAAGCAACCGATAGCCTGGCGTCTAGATGAGCATCTGGCAACAGGCCCGGTTCTCGAATTCTTAAATGAATGTAGCACGCGGCAGCCTCAGCCTTATGGGAATCGTGAGCTTGTGGTACTCGAGCTCCCAATTCAGCGGTAATGACCAGCTCGTCTCTTTGACGGTCGATCCGTCCCCAGATTAACAGTTGACGTAAAAAAGCACCCTACTTCAGTGGCAAGGTGAGAGAGGGGAAGGCGTGTGGCATTCCGTCGTTCACTCTGCGACGTAAGTGTTTCCCTCCATGTATAGTGAATACGGTCAGTGATCAATTGATCACTGGTCACCTGGAAGGTTTGTGCAGGTTGCAAAGTAAAATATTTTATACAATATCGACGAATGAATCGCGACATATCTGTGAGGATCTTCAAATATGAATATGTTTCACATCAGATTGCGAAAATCTCGCAAGAATGATATCATAGCATCTCAAAGCTGCCATTGTCACGGTACGACAAAGCGAAATACATCCCGAATACAGTAGTCAAGATCTAGCCAAGCTAGAGGTGTCCAAGTCTGCAATCAAAACTGCAAAAAATTCCTTCGCGGCGACCATCGGATCCTGGATCCTATCTCCAATACCTACCTCATCGAGCGACTACCATCGGCGCGGCATGTAACTGCAATACGGTGCAGCTGCCGCAATACTACCTTTACGGGTTATTCGGTTCTGCATAATATTGCCATATCCATGGTTTCAGGATGATCTTACTCGAAAATGCGGGTCCACCCCAGATTTTAAACACGTTCCTTCTGATCCGCTTGATCATCCCGCTCACATTGGGTTCACGAGTGATCCAGACTTGAACGACCTGATGGCATCAGTACTGTCGCAGTGGTGCATTGCGGCTGTGTACATGGGAAGTAACCTCGTTGGTTTATGCCAGCATCTCGATAAGGTAGAGCGATCTGTCTTTTTTTTTGCGAGGCACTGATCTGAACAGCCGTAATTTGATCATCGATGGAGCAGTTTTATGGTGTAACTGATTCCTCGGCCGAGGTATCACACCATAGCCCTCATTGGCGAAGCTACTCTCTGATGAAGCACACGTCGCAGATGTGTTCGTTCAAATACAGATCTTGCTAGCGCACTGCGCACTCATCACTGAACGCGGACGAGGGCCCTGAGGTATGGGCCGTGTATCATTTATTCGCTTTATCAAAGGAGTGGATGGAAATATAGTGTCAGCATAGCTGAGGATCCTAATGCAATTCGGATTCAGAAGCAAGGTTGTACTGTTGTAGTACTACCACCGGTATTGGCACTCAAGTCATGGCAACATCTAGCTCACCTTCAGACGGTCCAAGCGGTACTCCGATTTGCACTCATAGACGGGCTGGTCACCCGACTAAACTCGGACGGCGTGCTAGAAAGCAACTTTTCGGAAATGTTGAAGTTGAATTCCCTTGAGAGGTTGACTCAAATGTACTTATACTCAGTCAGAGCAGTTTCAGAGGGTGTCAAAGCCCAGTTTGAGTGTGCCTACTAAGTAACTATGTGCGCATTTTTATGTAACTTTACTGATGTCGTAATACACAACAATTACTTCTACTTGCACCCACTGCCACCGACTTGAAGATGCACCCAACTCTGGCTTGTCTATCAAAAGCGTCCCGGCGCGCTTTGACGCCAAAGCGAGGTAACAAAGATTTTTATAAGGGTACGTTTTCTCAATCATAGCCCACTCGCTTCACTTGACACGTCCACGCTCTCGTAGGCACCCGCCAGGCGACACTCCCAGGTGGGCACCGCACAGGTGCACCAGGTCGGTTCGTCATCCGCGGCACGTCCAAATACCGCCTCCTCGACGAGAAAGTGCGCGTCTTTGTCGGACCGAACATTGAGGAGATCACGCAGAGCGAGGTACGTTTTCGACCATCCACCTATGACCATAACGCGCGACGCACGGCTTTAATCACCTGTTCCTTTTCTTTCTGCTCTTTTTTGGTGGGCAACTATCGCACGAAAAACGAATGATAAACACGAACAGTTGAAGCCATATGTACATGTGTCGACCAAGTTGTCCGGTCAAGATCGCAGGGATGCGCAGCTCCTCGTTCCTATCCTACCAGGGACTAAAATCAAACAATGGAGACGAGACACCGAGGCAGCGCTGGTCGAAAACAACTCAAAGATAGACCAGCAGTCGGAAACACAGAAGCAGGCATAGACGTGGCAGAGAGATTCAGATGTCATCAGTGTCAGGCGGCAGTCAATAGATTTTTGTGAGTGTTCGTTTTACCTGCTATCTCTATCTGCATGGGTGCTGATTGGGCCTTTTTTTCTTCTGGTGGAAAGCTATGTATACACTAGCTTCTCTGACTGTAATAACTGCATGACACACTCAGGTCTTATTGTGCTGGCAGTCACTCCATCATGCAAATCAGAGGATGGAGTGCAATCATACTATGCTTCATGTGAGCAATGGCGTTTTGCCACTAAGCATGGAATGCGCAACCATGTCCGTCCCCATGCAGGCAGAAATCTCGCCGACAGCTCGAAGAACTTGCGGATATTTAATCTCTTTAACAGGACAAGCCACGGGACGCCATCTTTCATAGATACGAGCATGCGCTCCGGCGTTGCTGTCAACCTCCCACAAACCTTCCAGTGCACCGCCATTCCCAATGTTTCTCATAATCTTCGCTTCCTCCACCCATCCCCCGCAACATACGTTCCGACGCACACATGACTCGGTCACCTGGTCAAATTGTCGAACATTGTTCATCGTATTTCCCGGTGAAATCTCGGAGGTCCGGTTTTGCAGCGGACAGTTCGTTGAACGTGCCTTGAGTGTTGATGCGACTAATCGTCATTCTTCAACCATGCTGCGCACACCCCTTCCCCTGGTTGTTCTCGTCGGCCTCGCTGTTGCCGTGCTTGCAAGTCACTGGATCAACACATGGGTCACCATGCCACAGCTCACAGAATACTTCAGCGTGCCAAGCCCCCTTTCGTACGTCTCCCTCCTCCCTCCATACTTCCAGTCACTCGCTCATGTCCGCGCACCACCTGACACCTCGCGTGAAAAGCGACAGCTTCGATTTTCACCAATTCAACCATCCGACAGATGTTGCAGACCTCCATCTCTGCTTCGTCTTACATCCGCGTCCGGATTTCGAACGTCTTCGGTGTGAACAATCTCCCCATCACCCAAGTCGGCGCTGGTCGTCTGCTCAATGGCAACGCCGGCACACCAGAGATCGTCCCGTGTTCTATGGTCCCTCTCATCATCTCTGGGAACCAGCCCATCATCATTCCAAACGGTGCACAAGTCGTCTCGGATCCGATCTATTACCCATTGGAAGCGCAGAACATGGTAACTGTGGGTTTGCATACTGAGCAGGGTTCAGCAAGGTTCTATCTATATCGCAAGTCTTCCTGGTAGTCGTACCACGAGCTGTATAGCTTTGGTAACTACGTCTGTGCATCAAACATGACCGATACATTGGCGCAGAGCGAGGCGCACGGTGGGTCAACCTTTTTCTAGAGGTCCCGAGGGGATATTGCCAATATGGGACTAATCCCAGATTCTTCTTGAGCGGGATCGAGACACGGTCTCTTCTGGAGGCGAGTGGTCGGGCAATCGTCGGTGACAATAGTATCCCAGATGGCCGTGGAAATAATGATCAGTACGTCGTCCTCGTTCTTCCCCATATCTGTGATCGTTCATAGCACTGCGCGTTTTCCCTTTACACTCCATTGCATCAGACCTGGCCTCGTCCCTCGGCCGCATCAACCGCGACGTCCTCGCCCAATCCGAGATCAAATACACCATGATCTTGAAGAAGTTAACGACGTCCCCCGCCACACCGGCCGCCCAAATGGTCGGCGACCGTCTCATGCAAGCCTACCAACATATCATTGCCCGCGGGCACACGTTTGGATTTTCCATCTCCGCGGCGACGATCACACTGCTTGGCGCACCCCCACGATACACCTCAGCCGTATTCGAATCCGTTGCGTGAGCAGACGCGGGTGCGAATCAATGTCTGGATTATGGGGAGTGGTACGATGATCGACTTTGCTTCGATCCGTTGCGGATCCGACGAATGCGACGCGATTAAATCTGGCGTATCGTTCGGAGGATTTCTTGCATCCAAACGTGGCGGGGTATACAGCGATGGCGAATGCGTTCCCGATAGAGCTGTTTGAGCAGTATGCGTTTGGCGTGAATGGGTCTTAGCACATGAAGGGCCTCATAGTATGGTGCGGTGCTACATGTTACGTATGGGTCATGGCTGACTTTTTTTAGCGATTGGAGATGTATGGCACTCTGGCTTTATGATACACTTGGGCACGACGTCTTCAACGTTGGAGACGGACGAATCATTCCCTCGTACCTATGACCATTTTTGTCTTGGTCCTGTGAAGCTATGGACCAGCGTAGAGCAAGAATGCAGACGATGCAGAGATGCGCTCGGTGGGTCAACGTGTCATCAAACCCTTCATTTCCAGCATCGGTCCCTCGTGCTTACGTTGAGCAACACGTTAACAACGCGTCGACACCGCGCTTGGCACTGCACTGGGTGGTGGCAAGCGACTTTTCATCTCGCGTACGCGCGCCATACTACTAGAACGTTGACAACGTTCGAAAATTGAAGCATGTTGCAAAAATGCTGACATGAGTCCAACCTTATCGGCAGAGTCACTCTATATGCTTACGTGACGATTCAGATTTGGTTCATTTGCCGGCCCATCTGCACAACTTGAAGTACGACTCGGACGACATTTCTTTTTTTTCCCTGCTCGATCACATCGGATTCGGTCAGATGGACTAGCGGGTCTTTCAAGGACGACAACGAACTACTGGTATTTCAACGGCATCATCGCACTCTTTTCAAGTTGTTTCAGTTTGAGCTTGCCCCCCCCAAAAAAAAACACAAGTGGGTGCTATGACGATTGGGATAACAATGACTGACGGGCAGTGTTACTGTTATGACGGAGAACCCTTGTTGGCTGCACAGCCACGATGTTCTAAGTAAAGTTTCATAAAGTCTGCGGCCTATGATACAGTGACACAGGCGGCCATGCACTCCCAACCATAGTACCTGACTTTTCGTAACCAGCCGTAGGTAGTACAGGCCCACGAGTGACTCCGAATCAGTGTCATACGTATGATACAACTTGTTAAGAATCAAGCAGCTCCTCGCGTTTGGCGTTGGCGGCTTGTTGGCTAGGTTTCCATGTCACATGCTTGGATTATGTAGTAACTTACTATGGGCGGCTCGAACGGTCCCGAATAAGGGCGAATGGGGATGAACGGGGCGAAATTCTGGGTTCCGGGACACCCTCGGTCACTGGCACTGTGTATATGACCCTGTCAGTCATTATTACATCAAGTTTTATTGTAAACAGATCTTGGCATGCACATGTCAAATACGGTTTCTTCGTGCACAAGGGTGGTGGTGGGTGGTTGGCGGTGGCCAATGGCTGTTATTCATAGACACAAACGCACCCACACACCCAAGGGTTCTCCAAACACCATCAAGGAGGGAATTGGGTTGCTCAAACTCTGAGCTCTAGCCTGGCCGAGAGCGCCCACGAGGTCACTCCGGTGATTGGGGGATCACCGTGGTAACTTACTTACCCATTCCCCGCTTTTTGTGCGCGAGAAGTGCGTGTGAAAATCGCATGGGCTGCCAAATTAAAGTTGTCGCGAAACTTTCTTTTATCGAAATGATGCATTATCTAGTGTCGTATACAGTCTACTTAGTAGAAGTTCTCATGATCCGGGCAAAAATCTCACAATGCATTGAGTAATTTGCTACACTTTTGTCATCGACCAACACATTATGAGATAGTCTACTGTACTACTTATCTGCGTATCTGTGTCCTAGAGATCTTGAGGGGTGTCCAGCCGATCAGTGGCAGAGAGTCGGTGTACAGGGTCGACACAACTCTTATCGTGTGTACAGGTCGAGAAGTGGGTCCAGCCTCATGTTACAGTTTCAACCAAGCCTTTGGACCCTAGTGTAACCAATAACCAGTGTCTTCCAAGACCCTAGAGGTACACTCACAATCCAACTGATTGGTAGTATTATTACAAACGAGATCTGAAGATATCAATGGACCCGGGGAACACTGTCCGCCGCAACCCATCCTTATTGAAAATTCAGTCATGGGTGGACACAGAATAGCCGAGCACGTCGGCCCATCAGGAGCGGGACGCCGTGTAGCAGGAGGTTGCAGGGTGACCATATGGGGTGACCATATTTTTGGCGCGAGACGTCGTCAAAAGTCGGATAACCTGTTAGGTTCTGAGTGGCGGAGGTCATATTCGTTGTCTTTTGCATGGCCAATTAGAGCGCACCGAGGACTGACACCGAGATATTCCATTTTGGAACAACCGATTGAGCCTGACTCAGGGGGTGTCCTAGCAAGAGATCATTTACATCGAAGCGCGAACAACTGGAAGGTATCTAGATATGTGAGATGATGAACATGGAATGCTAAACTTGAGCATGGTGGTTGGCAGAGTGACGTGTACACGAAGGTAGAAGCTTGATATTACTTGATCGTGTTATGCCAGCGAGTCCAAGCATGAGACACCGAATTCGCATCTTTATGCATGAGTGCGATCTTGCTTCGTCAGTGGCGGATTATCCTACACTCGCGTCGCTACTTCTCCTGGGAGCGACCTGAGTCAAGAGTGTGGCGTGACGCTACTTCCGAAGCGGACTGTTTCCTCCACTAGTAGAGTGCGTTTCCTCGGTGATGCTATAGCCGAGAGATTCTTTGGAATTGGACCAGGTCAGATTCAAGTTGGACGAGGAAGCACAACCGGGGAGCTCGGCAATAAAAAATGCGCGAGGGCAACGGATGCCAAGTTGCCACCGGACAGTACTAAGAACCGTGTTTGATCCGACACAGTGGATTGCTTCCGTCATCCCAGGAAGCGGTGATAGTACGGGCCATGAAAAGACGACGCCGTGCGCTTCACTGCCACTGGCAGGACCCGCCGGGTTGAACGGTTAGATTAGAGTCAGGAGCATCCGTGTCCTTTTCTGGCGTCGGGGTATGTCCACTGGTGCGGTCACCAATTCTCTGCGCGTTGCCACAGAAGGCGATCTGCCGACCTGGGTACGCCAATGCCATCGACAGATAGATGTGCACCATATATTGCGCACTCTCCGTCGAAATGACAGGGCAGTGCCAAAGGAGACCTAGCGGGCTGGAACTCGGTCAGTTCATGTTAACATACTTGCCTTGCTCGGACATTGAATAGTGGATATTGGATTCGGTCGCTTTGCAGCGCAAAAACTACCTATGACGCAAAGCGATGCTTTTGAACCAGTTCGTCGCGGACTTTTCACCCCCTTCGCAGCGTGCTATGGATCTCGTTGACCAAATAACGTGAACCTTGCACCGTTAAGGTTGAACGGAATATTGGCGTGATGGCGGAACATGCTTGAAGTACCCCACGCCGTTGTCGTATGCATATCGCGATGCAACATAGCCAGTAAGAAAGGTAGAGACAGCAGTGAGTGGACTTGGCCGAGAACCTGGAATAGACCGATCAGGACCGAGCCCAACCACCCAGCACCACTGGGATTGTGAACTCCTCAGAAGCGGAGTGCGGAAGGCCCGATCTATCTAGGTGGTTCTCGATTGATAATATAAAACCCGAGAAGACGGGCTGATAGGTGTCTTTGTCTCCAGCTTGGGCTATATGGCTCCCACTAGTAGTAGGTTCTGGTTTGTCATTGCCACTGACATTTTAGAAGGTCCCGCAACGAAGTGGCCCGCAAGAATGAACGGTCGGAGAAGCTGTTCGATAGGAATTTCAATGATGGACCGACTCACCTTCGTCCTTGAGAGGGAAAGGGCGTTGGGACTTTCTTACCATTTTTGATGTGGAAAGGGGTAATGAAACAGGGCACGGGGGGGATGTGCGCACGCGGAAAGACAAGCATGAATTGGACACCCTTTCACAGGTGGACGGTAATGAAACGAGCGGATAAAAATGTCGAGTAAGATGTCGACGATGCGACTTGGAGGTTTCCTGTTGGGTCAACGACAGTCAGCAGAGGTGAGACGGGGAGTGGGGAGGATTTATTACATACGTGAACCTACACAATGTGTTTGTACGTAGCCCTCTGTGACGATCGGCGACACGTTGTTCGTGGTAGCGGTCGCCTAAAAGCCACATGAATTTAAAGGCCGTGCCCTTCGCTCACTGAGCGGCAACCTCCCTCAGTGGGATCTGTGAATATTTCTACGGATAGACTAGACCTAGTACCTGTCAAGTTCCGGTGTTCGATCAGAAAAATATAATACATACTAAAAAAAGGTTCATACGTCTCCCTAATGCTCCCGTACTGGATTCGTGCGGAGAGGCCCAGGTTTTGAACAGCGCCACACTTGCAAGCCGAGCGAGACTCACTCTATAACTTGCCGTACCACCGTCTCCACTCGTCTGTCGGCCTCTTATACACGCCATCTGACCCGACACCGACACCGACGACGACGGCGACAACGACCACCACAACATGCCTTTCGAGCGATATCTCCGCGCTGATGACCATCCTAACCATACCTACTACTACCAGGACCACAGACATGTCTACGACAACGCCGACTGCCATTATCCTCATGGCCAGCACTCGTACTTGCCAGAAAACACCCACCCTGATCACCATCACCCGCATGCCATCCAGTTCCAGATCCCCCAGTTCATGCTCAATGGCCCACCCATTCTCGCGCCGGGTGGTGGTGCAGAGGTCCTTCCAGCGGGTCTCCTCGATAGCGGCTCAGATTCGTTCGCATCGTCCTGGTTCACCAACAATGGTTTTGCACCGTGCGTCTCCTACTTTCCCCATTCCTCTCCCATGCTTATCCTCCTCCAAGTTTCCATTCTGCCCTGATCTCAAGACACATCGCTTCAGGCTCAACACCCCCTGATAGCGCCAGCACCACCGCTACCTACCATACCTTTCCTCCTAATGAGTCACAACGCCTTCCCCCTAGTTTCCCCCCCAGTGTCACTACGAGCGTGGACCCACGGCAGCAGCACCTTTCAGAACCACACCTTCCAAAACCACCACCCTCGCTCGACACTACTACTCCC
>JBBPQT010000578.1:0-13550 GCA_038092715.1 Boletus smithii | reverse complement strand
CCACATTCGCCTGCTTCGAGACTTCGATAGCAAGTGGTTCAGGAAAGGGCACAGCAATGAATTGTTATTAGAAGACGACCGTTTGCGACAGCTGGATCTACAAACAGCGGCTTGGTGGGAACAGACGTAACCCTATGTAACTCCTAGTAGTCTTTCATGTATGGAGTCGTGTCATTAAATTTCCTTTTTTTGTTGTTTGGTCTGACAGTCAAAGGACCTTGCAAGCAAGGTAATGTAATAAAATAACAGATATGGCTATATATCAATCAAACGCCCGACGTCTATAACAAACATTACGCGGTTTCTTGGGCATCGTGATCATGGTCTAGACAGAGAAAAGCTGAGCGGATGTCATAGCAAAGGCTAGAGGCACACGTACGTGATAATTATGCTCAGGCATGGGTTGATCCAACCTAACCTCTACTTGGCGCAATAAGGTTGCAAGAACGGTTCCCAGTTGCAAGTATGCGAACTTGGCAAAAGCAACTGAGCCAACATTCAGCAAAGAGCATATTCGTAACCTACCTGCTCGCCAATACACCGGTGTCGGCCAGCACCAAACGGTTGATAAGGACTTTCTGTACCCTTGCTAACAGCACCAAATCCATAATCGATCTTCTCGCCATTTTCATCCGAGTATACTTTGAAAGCCTGAGCCGCAACACCTTCGGGATCGCTCCACCGAGTTGGGTCCCAAGCTTTTGGATTGGGCCAAATTTGGGGATCAACCTGGCTGACACTCGGAGAAGCAAGAACATAGTGACCGCGGGGTATAACATAGGTGCCGTCTTTCGAAGGTGCCCCAAGCGTGGGCGGGACAGGAACATCAGAGCGAACGTAGCGCATGATACTGTGAATTGGTGGGTGGAGGCGGAGCGTCTCCCGAACAATCGAGTCCATAACAGGCAATTGACGAAACTCCTCGTAGGTCATGCTTCTGAATGTACCATCAGGATTGCCGAAATATTTCACCTGTTCTTGGTAGAATGCCTCCCTGAACAAGGCGATAAATGAAAAACTTTAGGAAAAATAAATGAAAATGTACTTACTGTACTTCCTGGTCGTTTGCGAGGTGAAGGAGAGCCCAAGAGCCAGTAGCTGAACTAGTGTGTTGTCCCGCCATGAGAAGAGCGATCAGGATATGGGCGATCTCGTGGTTTGGGAGTTCTCTACCATCCCGATACTTTTGAGAGATGAGCGCGGAAATCATATCCTGCGCATCCTGTCACACATGTAAGTGCAAGATTTAACACGGTCCAAGTCTGGACTCACATCACCGGACTCCCTGCGTTTCCGAATGATGTCGACATAGAATTCACTCATTTTCTTGTGGGCTACGTCACGTTTGCGGTAACTCTCCAAAGGAAGGTTGGGAAAGAGGAAGTTCATCGGCGTGAAACCACCATCCAAATCATTGAACAAATCTGAGAATGACTTGTCCAAGTTTTCGCGAACCTCGCTGCCTTGAAGTGTCCCCGAGGCAGTCAAAATCGTGATTTGCGCCATAATGTCTGTAGCATCAAAACGTCCCCATTCATTGATGTCGTTCATTTGAAAGATCAAGAATGTTGGATCCGTCTTCATGAAGCGTTTGACCTCGTCTTCAATCATACCAACGTAGGCACGGAAGTTTTCGATCGAAAGACCGACTTTAACAAACTTCTTTTGCTCCATGAACAGCTCGTTGGGAACGTCGTAGACCACGTCTTTACCAAAAACGGGTGTCGTGAGATGCTAAGAAACGGTAAGCCAATAATAGGATATTGCAAGATCCAACTCACCTTGTAAGCATCCTCTGCCGAAAAGGCCGTAGATTTACCGCCAAGAATGAAGTTGTTGCCCTTGGCACCAAGCGCGACAGTAACTTTACGGCCCAACAAAATAAACGTGAAGACGTCCCCATACTGGTAAGGACAACACAATTGAACGGAGAACTAGTACAAGAGTGTGTCTCAGCGTACCTTCTCTTTGCATTGGGCGAAGAAGTTCAATGGGTCATTACCGTATGCAATTGCAGAGCCAAAGATGGGTATGAAATGGAACACCTCCGGAGGCAACGAAGGGTCACGAGGAATGACCTGATAACGTGTCAGCTTGGTTGACATGCACTATCTAGTACATACCAGCTGCCTAAGAATGTTCAGGACAATGGCAATGAGGGGTGAATAGACGACCACGAGGAGAATAGCGCGTCCCGGCGAGTTTGTGATATAGTTCTGGGTGGAATCCAGCACAGTGGCCACGTAGCCCGCAACGGGCAACGTGCTATTGACCGACATTGAAGAAGTGAGAGATGGGAAAGGGAGCCTTGGTATCAACCGACTTTGCTGTCCCGGCAGTTATTATATCAAGCTCTACATTGCTTAGTCAGCAGAGTTTTTCCCAGAATCGAAATCAGGCCATCTGGCATCCACCCAAAAAAGCAAGTAATGCATAGTACGAGACTACTCGGAGTGGGACCATAAAAAACATTAATCTCCATTCAGTTCGTGTGACAAAAAGTGTAGGAATCACCTCATGCATTATGAGCTATAACTACCTGGCAGATCAGTAGCACTGACCAACGAAGATACAATTGAACCAGTGTGGTTATTCGACAAAACGTGCTCTAAGAA
This sequence comes from Boletus smithii, assembly GCA_038092715.1. NCBI lineage: Eukaryota > Fungi > Basidiomycota > Agaricomycetes > Boletales > Boletaceae > Boletus > Boletus smithii. The sequence goes on along the minus strand of JBBPQT010000578.1, from coordinate 10,935 downwards.
CTTTAACTCTCTCTCAATGATAGGTGGAGTTGCGGTTGTGAACCCAGTTCAACAGCCTTTATCCGAACTTTGACAACGTCGCCAACTCCCAACACCTCGCTCGACGGTGTGGACAATGATCCAAACAACCCAAGCGAAGGTATGTGGCAGACGAATGAGCTGGCCGTCCCAGTTCCGTCGAGACGCGCGCCAGAAACGGTAGCCTTCAGGAGTCGTAATGGATCATGGCGGCCGGTTGTTGGATAGGGGTCTTCCAGGAAACGTTTGATATACAAGTGGGACCAGAAGTCGACATTAAGTCTCTCTGCTCGCTTGTATCCCTTCTCCTTTTTCTTGATCTCAGGTGCATACTCCTCCAACCATGCCGGTGAGAACAGCGACGTGTTTGTCCCGGGGTTTAGCAGCGCGTGCTTGATCTGCCAATGCGCGACGAGGTCGTTGTATCGCCGTAGAGGCGACGTGACACGAATATAGCCTTCGCGGTCTGGAATTCCCATGCTCCAATGCATCGCAGGCTCAAGTGTATGCTCCACCGGGGGGATAAATAACTTGGACTTTTGTACGGCGTAGAAATCCACGTGGCCATCCGAGTCCCGCATTGCCAGCAACTTCTGGACAGCTTGGGGATCCCCAAGACACACAGGCGGCTTGGATTTCCTTCTCAGCATCGGGACTCCGTGTTCGGAAGACCAACGAGAAGCCACGCGACATGCAGCTTTCATACATTCCGAGATGATCATGCGCGCACCAGAACTTTGCATTTGCTGCCCCACGACCTCATAGGCTGAGGATGGGAAACCGCGAAAACGATAGGGATCGGGGCAGTCTAGAGAGGTGCCAATCAGAGGTTTGGGACTGATGGTGATCTTGGCTTTAGGTAGAGCGGTGTAGAAATAACTGCTGGAGGCCAGATTGCGTTGCCTGTGCCGCGAAATTGCCTCAGTGATGAAACGCAGATTGTCGATGTGCTCGCCACTCAGGCTCGCCACAGGGAAAGTGGAAGAATGGCCCGGAGGATCAAAGGGGCGGAAAGATTCATAACCCCTGGCTGATCCGAGGACGCGATCTACGCTATCATAATCCACCGTGACGACGTTACGAACCAATGCCGCTCGGACCCCGTAGTCCACCATGTTGCCCGTGGCATCGATTTTGAAGCTAAAGGTAAGCACACGCTCCGGGTGTCCAGAGCACGAGTTTGCACCCAAACTCATTCTCGACAATGTCAAAGACTTGGGGAGCATGGGCCATGTCCTGTGCGCAAAATATGCTGTGAACCCCATTTTGCGTGCCTCTTGTGCAAAGATGTGCGTAGGAGGTATAACGGCTGTGGGATCTGCAACGTGGACATGTATCCATGCTGCATCAGGCTCGGATGGGATGGGCTCGATCGACAGACCATCATCTAGCTCTTCAGCACCGACATCGTCGACGACATAAACGGGCAAATCGCCAAAGTCATGCCGCAGATGCTCAACCGGGTCGCGGAGGTAGAGATCCTCAGGACCGAAAGGAGTATTGCTTTGCGAGTTATCCCCGGCCATCTTGGTCAAATTCTTTTGAACTATCTGATTCTCGGCAATGACCTTCGCTGACTTCTCTTCTGGGGTGTGGTCCAGGTCAAGTTCCGACCACCTTGATACCAAGTCGTCCCATGGTGCCAGATGACCCAAGTCGACCAAGACTTGGTGTAGAACTGCAGTATCGATTACTTCCGCAACCTCCAATTTCTTGAGGATGGTCGTCACAACAAGGGAATAGGGGTCAGCACGAATGTGGCGACGACGGTGAAGGGAATGATGTAGCACATCAATGATCAAGCGATCCTCTTGTGTATACCGGACATCCGTATCCAGTTCCTGGGTAGGGGGCTCGTTCCAAGACTCTATAGAACGTTTCCTATTGACAGCCATGATCACGCGGGCTTTGGATACAAATGAATCGATGGCGGGACTCGACTGGTGAATCAGGTCCCTGACGGCAACCAGTTTATTCACGTGGGACTGCGGGCGGACGGCCCACACCTGGACCGTACGATGGGAAGTGAAGTGCGGGACGAACTCGACAGTATGGTTCATGAGGTAACGGTGCGTTGCCAGTAGGTTGTAATAGTCCATGTTTTGCGGGTCGGATATGAGCTCTACCGCTTGCGGTACTGTGACGGTCGACCATTCGTTGGAATTTGGAGATCTGACGAGAGGGTAAAGGGCGATATTCCGGCTGCCAATGGCACAATAGGACTGGGCAACTCGACGCTCAACCTCCCGAAGCCGCCTAAGAATTCCCACACGTGCGCTGATTTCTGTACTCTTGGTGGGTGACGGAGTGATGCCAGCCCTTTCGGCGAGGTCACGGGGGACCATTTGTGGAATTTCGAAGAAGATATCGGCAACGTAGTGGGTGAGTATGTCTCCAGAGAGGGAAAGGGAGAGGATGTAATTGCGATTATCGACCAAGGCATGACCAAGGACAATTCCCGACGCCGAGGTCAAACCCCTGGGGTACAGTCAGTGAACCATGGATGCGGGATTACATTCATCACATGCCTGCGAATGTCGACAAATGTACCAAGGGTCGGGATATCATTTGCTTGGGACTCCTCCGTCTCGTCCAGTTCCAGGGCAGAGTCTACTGCTGCTTCCTGCCATGCAGCCAGTTGTTTCGTTGGCGATCTGCGCGAACTTCCAGCTCGGATGTCTTTCTCGAGCCGCTTCTCCTCTCCCCTCAGCGACTTCTTGTGTTTCCAACCTGACACAGGTAGTACTTGAGACCTAGAAGCCGCGCTGAGAAGCTGTTCCGTGATTTTCGTGACGTGTTTCACTTCGTCAGAGGCACGGGTAGGTACAGAACCTTGAGAGACAAAGCTATCCAACTTTTGAGACGGATATGAGATGGTTCTGGTCTGCTGATGGAGACATTTCTCGAGGATATGGCTCGGTTTGATGTCTCTGAATCCGAGTAGTCGAGTCCCCCGGCAATGCATGAACGGAAGAAAATGCAAGCACGCCGGTGGCTATGCACCCTGACCTCAACTACATAGTACACATTCTCAGTTCAATCCAATGTTCAAACGGGTGGAGAGGAAACGAAAGAGGCGGGAGGAAGACGAAGAACTAGGTTTGGACCAAAACACGAGGGAAACGATGGGTCTGAATGACACAGACTCTGACGAATCTGAATCAGGCTTGGAGGACGAAAGTGCTCAATCCGATGACTTGGACGCAAACATTGGCGAAGATAGGGACCAGGAAGAGGATGCAGCCTCGGAGGACGAAGGCATCGGCGAGGACCCCCCGATATCGGTTGCTGAGGCTCTGAAAGATCCGATCTACCTCATTTCTTTCAACCCGACTGTTCATGGGTGCGTGTTGTGCAAGGGAAAGTTCATCAAAAATACAGGAATGGTCGCTGCGCATAAGAGTGCCAATGTGTGTACACCTCTGTGGAAAAACTCTGACGAATCTTTGCTGAGCCTTGATTCATGCAGGTGCATAAACGACGGTTCGAGCACTTCAGACTGCTTTCTGCTGATGCAGACCCGCGCAGCAATGCTTGGGAGCTCGTCAGAGCAATCCGTTCCGCATCTAATGTGCAAAGGGCAGAGTCGCAGGAATTGTCAAAGAGAGCTTTGAAACGTGTAAGGACTGCTTTCTTCGTAAACCTGAAATTCTGACAGAATATCTCGTAGCAAGTCAAACAAACAACCATACGGGAGAGGAGGAAACGTCACAAAGAACTGAAGGCAAAAGCGATAGCAAAGAAGGCGTTTAACAGGATCTCAACGATTGACGAGACAAGACCTGCCGCTCCATCTATGGTGAACTTGCAGAGCTCACCAGAGTCGCAAATTCAGCCAGGAAAAACTCGGAAGAAGAAAAAGTTGGAAAGTAACGCCACTACCAGTGCGATCACGGAGACTCGGAACGTGACAGCAAAATCAGCTTCGCGTATCGAGATTTCAAGTGACAGTAAAAAGCTAGTCCCTAATCCTAGGCCCAAAAGCACAAGGAAAGCCAGTAAACCATCATAACATAGTGGGTGTCCAGCCCATGAGGCACGTATATTGGATAGATGACACCTGTAAAAAAGTCTACCGCTGAAAAATGGGAAGTCCTCGAAGATGGGCTATCGTAGATGCTTATCTACATCAAAGATTGCAGTACCCTGTCAGTCGACTGGATGACCTACAATCACGTTCGTTCGAGCTCTTGAAGTTACTCAGCGTAGCACATACCTGATGGATACTAGGCCGTTCTTTGGGGTTCGCCTTCAGCATACTATCGATTAGATCCTTCAGGCCTTGGGAATAGGCTGAACTCGGATGCTTGTACTGTGCATTCAGAACAGCCATGGCGATAGATCCGCCCTGTTCCGTGGTTTGGGTATTCTCAAACGGAGAATGTGAATACGCCATTGCGAACAATGTGCAACCGAGTGACTGGTAAAATGAGCATATCATGAAATATGTGAGGGGGAGGACCTTACCCAAATATCAACTTTTTCGTCCAGAGTTATACCTGTTTTCACATCGAAAAGCTCTGGTGCTCTGTAAGCCATCGTACTTTGCTCGGCCGCAATGTCCTGCAGCACCATCGATGAGACCCCGCAACAAAATCAACTAGGTGTTTTACCTGCTGCAGCAACGCTTGCGATCTGGTCTCTACGCGGATTCTGGCTTTCATTACACTACCAAAGTCCATGAGTATCGGTGTCACGCCATCGTCCGCAATCATGACGTTCCTTATCCCAAAGTTCCTCAGTCAAGCGACAGTGAAATTGCTGAAAGGCTCACCCGGGTTTAATATCTCTGTGAGCATATGGTACATTCCCAGGCTCCGGACTTCCATTTTGTAGATCTGGTATTTTGGAAACCTCCTCCTCATCGAATTCGTCGTCTTGCACATCCATCCGATGCTTCCTCACAAGGGGTACGTGAACAGACGAATCACCGTTACCTTCGGGATGTGATAGCAGCTCGTCACCCTCCTCATCGTCAGAGTGATGGTCGTTCAAATGATGCATGTGTGAGCTAGACGGCGCAGATTGTCGGGAAGATGTCGGATGGGACTGTGTTTGCGAGCCAGACGTCGTGTGGTAATCATGTAGAGCACGAACGGCTTCACATGTACCCCTGAAGATGCGAACCATGTCTCTCTCTGAGAAGTGTTTCCCGTTTACAATGTTGGCGTTAATGGCGTCTTGGATGTTTCCACGCTTGACTGTGCGTTAGAAACGAAAAAGGGTTCCAGCGCAGACGAACCTTGTACAGAGGTAAAAAGAGGTATACAATTTGACCTTCACCTTCGGGATCTTGAATAACCGCAGAGTCCTAGTAGAGTCTCACTCAGGTAGCCTTTGTATTGGTTGTGGAAAGAAGCCCACCAGTATGCGTATGATATACGGATGCCTGAGGTTACAATAACATTGAGAATTATGTGCAAGAGTCGTATGAATACGCACTTGAAACGCCGGTACGCCTCAACTTCCCGCATGGCTTCCTTTACACCATCTGAGCCAGTGGGACATCTTATTTTTTTGAGGGCAAATTGTCTCTGAGCAGGGGTATGTCAAAAAAACGATAATATTTACAGATAATTACTCACTCCGCTAGTTTCATCCTGAGCAAGGTAGACGAAAGAGAATCCACCTTCGCCAAGGACTTTGATGATATTGACTATCCGAGAGTATTGTCAGTGACCCGGAACGATGCATGACAATCAGACCACATTGCTGACAACGTGATCACTGTATACTGACATGTTCGACCATTAATTTTAATCCTGGCAGATTGCTGGCAGAGACACGAAGAAAGTGCCCAGATTGCGTCTTTGGCCCGATCTTTCAACGTGTCGAAAGCACTTGCAAGGTAAGGCAGAGCCATGTTCTGGGTCGCAATATATTTGAACTGCTGGCGTTGAGCTGCGTTGGGATTAACCGGAACGTGTTGAATGCGGTTAGTCTGCACAGCCACCCAGCGCGTAGTCGCCTTCAAGCCAGTGCTTCATTCAACTTTCATGACTATGTTTAAACAAGGGTTCACTTAGACTAGTGAAACAATCCAAGTCCAAGGGACACGCACAAGCATCCGGCCCTCGTGGATCATGTGGACAAGAACACACATTTCTAAATGGAGCATAGCGCAAGCACCGAAATATGTGGCCAGATACCATGATCACTGATATAAATCTACCTCGTGCACGACTGAGTTGAACTGGCGGCAATTTCCCTTCATTCTCGTGGAGCTACAATGTTTGTGCTTCGCACATACCCTTTACCACGTCGAAAGCACCAATCCACGTTTGTGCTCAGTGTTCAGAAGATTCCTCGCAGCAGCCGCAGTCGCAATGGGGGAGGTGAGTTAGTGGTCCTATCGACCGAGAGCCTCGTAAAATATTGACCTCGTTTCCAGCCCAAATTCGAAATCGATGTCCTTTTTGTTGGTCCGACAGGCGTCGGCAAAAGCTCCCTTATCAACATGGTCACAGACATCAAGGATAGGACAGCGACAGTAGCCGAAGTGTCCAACGATGCCCGTCCGTGCACCACACATACTACTTGTTATTCGATGCAACTTGGAACCTGGTTGCATTGTCAACTCTGGGACACACGAGGCCTTGATGAATCGGTGGACAACCACAACCGATGGTTCATAGCTAAAATTGTGGACCGGATCCGCCAGCATGCATTCCAGCAAGAGCGCGAATTGAAAGAAACTATCCGGGACCGGATTAGGACGGCTAAACCCATCCTTATGTGGTGCATTAACGCCGCAAAAATCGATGTGTCAATTCATTGGCAGCATTTTCGCAAGGTATACGTGGACTATTGCGATAGAAAGGCCATACCGGTGGTGGTGATCACCCAAATGCATCCCGACGTGACTGGATGGGAGCCGAGATGTAGGAATCAGCTCCAACTGTTGGACTTGGATACAGGATCTGATAACACGGACGTTCTTTTGTTGAGGGTGAGGAGGCACCGAAGTACATCTTCCGCCGAGTACGCAGAAGATTCCGAGGCTCTCAGATATTTCATCTCCCGACTTGCTATGAAACACATCTACGTTGACGTTGATTCTTGTTCGAGTTTATTTATCGATCTTGTCTGGCTAACTTACTAGCGTACACCACATGTAGCATCACAAAGTTCAGATTATTCTCTGCTTGATTTTGAGGAGAAACCAGACAGCTAGGTAGATACTCTTATGTTTTGTTACATGTGGTTGGATGAGGTCTTGAACTTCAAGGCCGCGTTGAGCGCTGCAGACGGGTTGGGAACAATAACAGAACGCGTTGAGGGCAACTGCGGTTAGTCTGCAGACTCTGCACAGCAGGCTAGACAGAGACATGGACTAAGTTCAAGCAATGGTTCACTGGGACCAGTGAAGTCCACACAAGGCCATCTGGCTATCGATCGAGTCGTGGATCATCATGTTGGTGGCATGAACAAACATCTCTAAATGGAGCATAACGCGAGCACTCAGATACCATGATGATCACTGATATGGATCTGCCTCGTGCACAACTTTGAACTGAGGGGCCTTGCATTCTCGTGGTGCTACTAGTACAAAGTTTCTGCTTCGTAAACACCCTTTACCACGTCGAACGCACCAAAACGCGTGTGCGCTCAGTACCCAGAAAATTTCGTTCACAGTAGTCGCAATGGGGGAGGTGAGTTAGTGATCCTGTCGACCGAGACCCTCGTAAAATATTGTCCCTGTTTCCAGCCCAAAGTCGAAATCGATGTCCTTTTTGTGGGCCAGACAGGCGTCGGCAAAAGCTCCCTTATCAACATGGTCAGACGTACTAGTATCAAGGATAGGACAGCGACAGCAGCCGAAGTGTCCAACGATGCCCGTCCGTGCACCACACATACTACTTGTTATTCGATACAACTTGGAGCCGGGTTACATTGTCAACTTTGGGACACGCGAGGCCTTGATGAAGCGGTGGATAACCATGACCGATGGTTCATGGTCAAAATTGTGGACCGGATCCGCCAGCTTGCACATCAGCAAGAGCGCGAATTGAAAGAAACTATCCGGGACCGGACCAGGACGGCTAAACCAATCCTTATGTGGTGCATTAACGCCGCCAAAATCGATGTGCCAATCCATTGGCAGCATTTTCGCAAGGTATACGTGGACTATTGCGATAGAAAGGCCATACCGGTGGTAGTGATCACTCGAATGGCTTCCAACATGGCTGGATGGGAGCCGAGATGTAGGAGTCAGCTCCAATTGTTGGGCTTAGGGACAGGATCTGATAACACGGACGTTCTCCTGTTGAGGGTGAGGGAGCACCGATATCCATCTTCCGCCGAGTACGCAGAAGATTCCGAGGCTCTCAGAGTTCTCATCTCCCGACTTATGAAACCAGCCAACGTTAACGTTGATCAATGACTACGTACCTAGCCTTTTATGCCTTCCTTGTTACCTGCAGGTTGACTGGCCTAGCTACGGTACCTACAGAACGCCTTTTCATGTACTATTTACTCAAACCTCCTCGAAGCCATAAATGAGATATTTACATTATGTAGTAATGATCGTACCTTGGAAGTGGCGATGAATTAGTTGGGGCGAGGCATCATGGCATAAACGCGGTGATGGGCCTGATGGTCAGCCACGAACACTAGTACTACTAGGGTAGATCCCGACACATCAAGCTCCCAACCCTGATAGATTTACCTTGCCTACTTGCACCCACCCGTATTTCTTTGTATGCCAATGGTACCCAAGGTCTATTGCAATTTGTCCTTCGTATTCTTCATTCTAAGCATCATCAACGAACAGGATGGACCCACCAAGCATGCCGCCCTCGTCGGCATGACTGGGGCTGGGAAGAGCACATTAGTAAATGTGCTCAATGGCTCCATTCTCGCCCCAGTATCCAACGACGTCAAGCCGTGCACCGCCCGACCCGAGCACTATGTCATAAAAAAGGAGGGGGTTAAGTACTCTTTATGGGACACGAGGGGTTTGAATGAAGCCCAGGAGCAGGAAGCGACGGGTCCCATTTCTCGTCTCCTCAAGTTCCTCAGAGGGATTTCCGATGCAGATCGCGAGCTCCGGGAATTTTTGCGCGGAAAAAAGCCCAAAATCGACCTCATACTGTTCTGTATCGAGGCGGAGAAGATACAAGTCCCTGCTCATTGGAAGAACTATGCCAAGATATATGCCAAATTCTGCAGAAAAAAAATCAAGGTCGCGGTGGTGGTAACTCGGATGGATTTGGATACCAGGGACACGGACTGGAGGAAGACATGCGATGGTATGATAATGGAAGTGGTAGGAGAGTTTCCTGATGCAAGGATGGTTGAAGCTGTACCAACATTCGAGAGACTCGAGGAGACAACGGAGTGCAATAGGAAGATTTGGAGGCTTATTTCTAATTTTTCCTAAGAGGGTTGCAAGCCCTTCAAATGCGTTTTAGCTTCCTTTCTATTAAATTCTAAGAAAACACGTAGGTAGAAATATTGTCACCTTGTAAAGTACTTATGCTAGCAGCATTTGCATGATCTTTCATATTACATACGACCAGCAATTGAGCGATATTTGACGATTGGTGTGGATGTTAAGTGGAGGAGAGAATGACTGTCGCCTTCCTTGACGGTCGCGGACTCGTAATGGCCTGCCTCGGACGGACTAGGGAGGATGTGTAAAATGAAATAAATCATGAAAGGCCCGCAGCGCCATTCCTGAAACGTTTGACTTGCCTGCTGGGCCCTGGCAGTCACTGTGTGATGAATCAGTGGTTTCCGGAACTGAGCGGCGCAGTCTCAAAGCAACAGTTTACGCCGTCACGTCTTACCATGCAGGGCGAAGAACCGTTCGTTGTCATCAATACAACTTGAAGTGATGATATATCTGGGAGGTGCCAATATTATCTGCCTCGTGTGCAGAGGTTACAGGGCACCTCAGACCTGAACGTCTCGCACCCAAGATTTATCCGGATAAACGCACTGTGTAAGTAGCTACGGGCTTTTCGATATTTCAGATCAACATGACTCCCACTGTAGCAGACTGCCATGGGCAAAGGCGGATGCAACATCAATATTCTCCTGGCTGGCCAAACCGGCGTCGGAAGAAGCACTCTGATCAACATGATCACTGGTGCTACCGACGGCTCAACACGGGCAGCCAGAGTATCGAACGACGTTAGACCTTGTCCCATAGAGGCTACTGTGCATACAGCACCGCTGGAAGTCGACGGGACAACCTTGCAATGCAAGCTTTGGGATACACGGGGCCTCGATGAAGCGGTGGATCATCCGAATCTCATGGACACAGCCGCCAATTGGCTTCGTCAGCAAGGCTTCGGGTCGTTCTCCAAACGCCAGCATGAACGTGATCTCAAAGACATCTGTCGAAAGCGCGTCAATGATCTGAGTGATGGAGAGCGATCGCGATCTGCTCCCATCGTCATCCTTATGTGGTGTATCCACGCCTCGAAGATAGATGTTCCGATCCACTGGCAGCATTTTCGCAAAGTTTATGTCGAATACTGCGACAGGAGGGTTAAACCGGTGGTTGTAATCACCCAGATGACCCCAGGCTTCGCAAAGGAGTGGGAAAATAGGTGCAAGGATCAGCTCGGGGTGTTGGGATTGGGGATTGGATTTGACAGTGACACCAGTGATCTTTTGTTGAAGGTGCGAAAATACCGAGATATATCTTCCCCGGAGTACATGGAAGACTCTCTGGCTCTCAAGGACCTCATCTTTCGGCTTTCTGGTAGGACGTGATTGTTTTGTCCCCATCAATCACTTTCAGTACCTTGCTTTTTGATCTCGAGTATTTGACTCATATGCACTAATGGGATTATATACTGTGTATACTGGTTACAACGTCTGCGATTTTCGAGCCGTTGAAAGTCCCGAGTCGTAAACAAACCTTGTACCAGATGATCGTGGCAATCGAGAAGGTCGATCTCCAGC
>JBBPQT010000577.1:0-13554 GCA_038092715.1 Boletus smithii | reverse complement strand
GGTCAAGAAGACGGGGATCCCGAATAGCTAGGAGCGTCTTAAGGTAGTAGGCATGTATCTCGGGGTGACGGGAATGTCGACGAATGACGTGGTAGTGTATACGCGCACGCAGAATGGCGCTGTGGGCGTCGCCCGAAAGAGCTGTAGGGTTTGTATGCAGTGTTTGGCATAATCAAGGAAAGAGAAACTTACGTTCTAAAGGTGAATTAGTCTGGACAATTGCAAGTTCAGCACGCATCAACCAAAACCGATCAGAATCATGAAGGGTCATTCTCCTTTCTAATTTGTATTTCCCTACTTTCAGGACGAAAGCCCAGTGGGTCCTGCGCGTAGACACCTCCAAGAGACGAGATGCCAGGGGGACCCTATATACAAGGGATGGGTGAGGGTCGATGGATAACGATCCAAACAAGCCTATTAGAAGGGTGAGCATATTAGAATCCAGCATCCCGAGCTGGTTTCTTGACTCTGCGCGGTAGTAAAGGGAGCGAATAATAGTTGGTGAATAAATAAGAGGGCGGTCTGATGTAACATTGTCTGAAGATAGACATCGTCTCAAGGCGTCGATAGCAGAGCCACTGGTCCGAGAGCGTGCGTCTGTGCAATGGTCGCGATGTTCTAAATTGTTCGTAGAGGACCTCAAGGATAAACGCAAAGCATCCTGAGGGCCAGTAGGGTGGGACTGTGCAGACGATGAAGCGAGAACCGGGGTATCCAGTTCCTCGACCAAGTCTGCTACAGGAACAGCTGCGTCAACGTGTGTGCAACTGAACCGGGATCTTGAAAGTCGTAAGGTCTGAGGGCTGAAAAATCTGGAATATGGTTGGGTTGGAAGAGAGACTAGACATGTCACAATGCTCGCCTTGGATTGCTGTCAGGACCGCCTTGAAGGACTCGGATGGTCCATCGCAACATTCCATTTCATCCACTGTCGAGAACAAACGGGAAAATACGGGGTCACGTGTCAGATACAGTCGGCGTATTCCGTCGGAGAATAAACCTTATTCCAAGAACTAGCACGGCGATTCCCGGCCGTAATGACTGCTAAACCTTGTAATCAACGAGTAGACCAACTTCACATCCCTGATCAGTCGCCTTGAAAAATCCATTGGCACTGCTGGTATTTGTTCAATAACTTCACAAAATGTTATTTCGCTCATTGATCCCCACAGAGGTCAATCGGGAGGCGCTAGTTATCCGCTCGAAATCACCTGTATCAACTATGTGAGTCTTACACGCACCAATGCTAGCCCTTTATTCTCACAGCGTGTCCAGTAACTACACATAACAATGGGTGCTACTCGTGCACAAAAGGAAATCTATTTCACAAAATTGAAGGACCTCCTCGCCAAGTATCGTGCGTGCCATAACATCTCTCACTCAGTAGTTTATCAACTCCTGTCATTCAGCTTCCATCTTCTTGGTCAACGTCGACAATGTCGGTTCCAACCAAATGCACCAGATCCGTACCGCTCTCCGTGCAAAGGGTGTTGTCTTGATGGGCAAGAACACAATGGTCCGCCGCGCCCTCCGTTCCATCCTCTCCGAGTTCCCTCAGTTCGAGAGGCTCCTCCCTCACGTCAAGGGAAACATCGGCTTCGTGTTTACTTCTTCCGAGCTCAAGGAAGTTCGTGAAATTATTGTCGCCAACAAAGTTGCTGCCCCTGCCCGTGCTGGTGCCTTTGCCCCCAAAGACGTCTTCGTTCCTGCTGGCAACACCGGTATGGAACCTGGGAAGACCTCTTTCTTCCAGGCCCTCGGTATTCCCACAAAGATTGCTCGTGGCACCATCGAAATCGTGTCAGATGTTCAAGTCGTCACCGCTGGTAGCCGTGTCGGACCATCCGAGGCTACTCTCTTGAACATGCTGAACATCTCCCCCTTCACTTACGGTATGACCGTAGTTCAGATTTTTGACTCCGGGAATGTTTTTGCTCCCTCGGTCCTTGACATCGACGAGAAGGAACTTATCGACCGATTTTTGTCCGGAATCAAGTCAATTGCTTGCATTTCGCTGGCCCTTCAGTACCCAACGGTTGTCTCTGTCGTCCACTCTCTTGTCAACTCATACAAGAACCTTATTGCTGTTTCCCTGGCTACTGAATACTCTTTTGAGGGCTCTGAAAAGGTCAGTTCAACATTATTTGCCGACTATTTGTGATGTTATCAACACATTATCACACTGAAAATGCTGAACTTCACGATGTATCTTATTTTGTTGCTGACTTTTTTGTCCATCTCGCACGAACTACTCCTTTTCTAACCCTCGTTTCCTAGGCCAAAGCATTCTTGGAAAACCCTGAGGCATTTGCTGCTGCCATTCCTGTTGCTGAAGAGTCCAGTGCACCGGCTGCTGCTGCCGAGGAGTCCAAGGCAGAAGAGAAGGCTGAGGAGAAGGAGGAATCTGATGATGACATGGTAAGCCAATTTGACTACACACCGCATACTATGACTGAGTGATTATCCAGGGCTTTGGTCTCTTCGACTGATCACGACACGTACGTCAAGTACCATCCCCGTTGTGCACTATATGTAATGCAGAACAATGAGAGCATCGTGCATCTGGGATTTGTCTGGTTGATGTTTGAGGGCGTGAGCCGGAAGAGTTTGGGTCCACTCCAAACCCCTTTTTTTCGAATAATTACTCGTAACCCATTGGTGATTGGCAAACGGGGCATCTCGGAGCAGAGGATGAACATGGGACATCTTCGAATAATTAGTCGAAACCCACTGGTGATGCATGATGTGGCAAATGGGGTATCTCGGATGAACATGGGATGCACGGAGCGCCGACTTGTTGGACTTGGACGAGTGCCGGAGGGTTGCCCGGAGTCGGTTGAAACCCTTGGAAGTCCGGAGTCGACTTGAAAGTACAAGAAAACGCCTGTTGCGTCGTCTTGAGTCGCTCTGCTGTGTCTAGTCCAAGGTACCTGAGCTACTGCCACCAGCAACTTGTTCGCCACGACCCTTGTCGGTCTTCCCAACCTTGTTTGCTTCCCGAGTTCCAGCTAGATCCGATAATCTCCCTAATCTGGTTCTCGTGCATAATTTCTGTAGGCTCCTTATAATCCCGGGTTTGTCTCGTCATGCCATCTTTACTCTCCCCTCACCTGTCCTTCGACTCCAATCTCGCCGACATGGACGTCAGTCAAGGAACCCATCTCATCGTCGTCTCCAACCGGCTTCCTATTACTATCACCAAGGATGCTTCAGGCGAATACCACTTCAAGATGTCCTCTGGTGGACTCGTCTCCGCCCTCTCTGGCTTCAAGAAGTCGTTGAACTTTACATGGATCGGTTGGCCGGGGTTCTTCATCCCTCTAAAGGATCGTCCGTATGTCGACAAGCGACTCATGGACGAATACTCTTGCCATGCTGTCTACGTCGACGATGACGTCGCTGACCGCCACTATAATGGTTTTTCCAACTCCATCTTATGGCCACTTTTCCACTACCACCCCGGGGAGATGAACTTCGAGGAGGAAAATTGGACGGCCTACCGCCAAGCCAATTTGCAGTTCGCTGAGGTAGTCCGCTCACAGATTACCCCTGGTGCAATGGTTTGGGTGCAAGACTACCACCTCATGCTCCTTCCCATGATCCTCCGAGGCCTTGTCGATGGTTCAGCAAGCGGAGACTGGCAGAAACGAGAACTGTCCAAGATCACGGAAGGTTTCGAAGAAAGCTTCTCTGCCAACACGGAGAAGATTCCCGGCGTCAAAATTGGCTTTTTCTTGCATACACCGTTCCCAAGCAGTGAGATTTACAGGTGCACTTCTAGTCCGGTATCCGGCCCGAGTATGCTGACAAACCCCTAGGATCCTTCCCGTTCGCCGCGAAATCCTCCTCGGCATACTCTTTTGCGACCTCATTGGGTTTCATACATATGACTATGCACGTCATTTCTTGTCTTCATGCACGCGTATACTTGGCTTGCCAACAATGCCTAATGGCGTTGAATTCGAGGGGCGCTTGGCACATGTTGGCACATTCCCCATCGGCATTGAACCTGGTTCCTTTATAGAGGTGAGAGGAGAGTTTCCACACGTCGTGTTGGACTCCTCACTGAGCAAGCATTGAATAGAACTTGAAGAAAGACTCAGTAAAGTCGCGTATTGCTCAATTGGAGCAGCGATTTGCGGGTGTGAAGCTCATCGTTGGCGTTGACCGCCTCGACTACATCAAGGGTGTCCCCCAAAAGTTGCACGCGCTCGAGCTTTTTCTCACACAACATCCGGAGTGGATCGGAAAGGTAAGCATTTACATGCCCGAGATCATTGATGAGATTAACGTCTCTGAAGGTCGTGTTGGTACAACTTGCCGTTCCTTCCCGTCAAGACGTCGAGGAATATCAGAACTTGCGATCGACCGTGAACGAATTGGTTGGACGTATCAATGGCCGTTTTGGAACAGTGGAGTTTATGCCTATTCATTTCATGCACAAAAGCTTGGCGTTTGACGAACTTTGTGCCCTCTACGCCGTCAGTGACGTCTGTCTTGTCTCCTCCACCAGGGATGGAATGAATCTCGTAAGGGTCTATGGCTTCGCTGCAACGTTCACTGACGTCCGTGCTGCCTTAGGTGTCATATGAATATATTGCTTGTCAACAAGCTCGCCAGGGCGTTATGATCATTTCCGAATTTGCGGGAGCTGCCCAGAGTCTTAACGGGTCCATTGTCGTCAACCCGTGGGATTCGCAACAAGTCGCGGACGCTATTCATGAAGCCGTCACGATGGACGCTGAGACACGGGCTGAGAACCATCGCAAGCTGTTCAAATACGTCAACAAGTACTCCGCGGCGTTCTGGGGATCCAGCTTTATCAGGGAAATGGGTCGACTGAAACAAGGCGTTATCGACAAAGAAGGCCAAGCAGAACTCACGCAAAGAAAGGATGAGGAGCTAGGAAGCGACGTGGTGAATGGGCAGGTACCCACCCCGCAGGTGGTAAGCCCAACACCATGAAGCTTCAGAGAAGGTGTGACTTCGTATATTTAGGGATTAACGCAGGCGATGCTATTACGTCCAACCCTCCGTTCGTCCAATTTATCTATTCGTTGGCTTTTCTATATGATTATTCCTTTTTTGCGCAAGCTATTATGACGAGCCAATTTCTAGAAACAATAGACGAGACGATGTTACGCTTTTTCTGGTCACCTTTCTTTTAGAATTTCTTCTAGTCACCATGTGTAGAAAACGTGCAAACGTCGCTTGCAGGGAATGACACCAGGTCTACGCGAGTCTTGTGTGGGGAATGTAATGGAAGTGCAATTGCTCCTGGCGTTATGGTGGGTCACATGTGGGGCTCAGTGACTCTTTCACCCACTCAGGTGCATTGCACACACTATTACTATTACTACCCGTAGCGGGCTTTCCACAGGTTGCGGCACTGAAACGTCGACTAGTCGGTCATTACTACGCTTCCATAGCAATCCTTGTCAGCCGGATCGCCTTCCCATCGGACGAGCCGGTGTCCTGTTAGTGATCAATCAGATCAGTCCGCAATTCCCCTGTCACGGTGAGGCAGTACAATGCGAGAGCCTCCGCTCGGACACCACGTTGTTCTATCCAAGTACATCCTGGCAGCGGCGTTACCGGCCAAAATAAACGTTTTTCTGGTAGTGACTCGTGAGTCATGCCAACGAAATGTTCCATTTTAGTTGGCTTTCTCTGTCTCTTCGAAACTGGTTCGGTTTGAGGCTTTGAGCCGCCATCAGAAGTTCAAGTTGGGAGACGGGCCCCCTGTGAGTCGCGACTCGCGGCATATCCCCGCCGGTTCCTTTTTTTTTCAGTGGAAGACTTCCAATGGAACTTTCAATGGTGGCAACATGCGGCCTTTGCTCAAACTATTTTTTTCAGTTCTTCACTCCGAACTTGTCTGCATTTCTAGTCGACCATCAAATTATTAATCTGTGTGGTGACCTCACCGCAGCCCCATTGGCTGCTCCGGTCATTGTTCGACTGGATGCGCGTGCCGTCAGTGCACCACGACAGTGTTCCTTGCAAGTGGGTTCTACTAGCTCGAATACGAATTCAGGTCATGTTCCCGCCGCGTTATCGGTCTCAATGGCGTTCTTCGAGGGATCCTTCATACTCTATGACCATCGCTGATTGTCATTTAGGCTGTGTACGCTTGGCGACACGTCCGTGGTATCATGGTTGCTGGATCACTTGAATAGGCCGTACCACATGACCACTTCAAAGCTACCACTAGCCTGGGACGCGTGTACGGTGTCCAACCCTTGTCGTCATACATGGGACGACGCGACCACGCGTATCATCGGCCGTTCGTGACGTTGAGCGACCTCTCCTGTTGGCGCTTCAAGATCCGCCTGATGGGATACGTCCGCATGTTGGGACCGAGTGCTGCAGGTGGCAGGGATACAAGCACTGGTTCGTTGACAGCCCCACCCACGTCAGGACGACATACACGTTCATCGAGGGCGAACATCGTGCTTTCTTGGCCCATCGCGCGTTCCACGGTGGGTAAGTACAAGGTGTGGTGTTCCTTGGTCCGCTGAAATGGTACAGATTTGCCTCGCCACATTCCCGGGTCGGTGGTGATGAGAAAAGCGATATATTTCAATGGCCACTACCGTTGACTCGTATAATAATATCGACTAAAGGAGTAGAAGCTTATGGGAACTGGCCGCTCGCCCCAAGAACTCACTTACCTTGTGGAAAAATGTTCCTATCAGCAAGACATCGCCTCGACTGATTCGGTTCGCTGTGGACATACAAATTCACATTTGTTGAATGGATCTACTAAATATTAGTGACAGGTAATTCCGGGTATGAATGGGGTACTTGCACTTGGCCAAACCTCACAAACGGCGTCCATCGTGTGTCGTTGTTGTGTGAAGAGGCCTCCTCATTTGACGCTCCTTGGGGAACAACGGAATTGTTTCCCTAAGATCTCCACGATAAGGTAACCCTTTTGTCACATAACCCTTGATTGAGAATAGGCCCCATGATGCTAAGCCCTTTACCTCCAAGATGGTGACCAACGAGAGCCCGATCGTTGAGTCTTCATCCAATGGAATCAACGAATGTTGGAACGGTCTACGATTTCTGGTAGGTTGACACGAAAGCTTGGAATATGAAAAAAGTTTATTTCCGCCGTGATAAAGAGCATTGTCTAGAGCGAGATCCTATTGGAATGTTCCTAGTGCTTGTTTGGTTCTGTCGACACAATTATAAGCTTCCATTCACGTAGGTTGCAAACATGGAATGTTCTGCGTAGAACGGCGGTAGGCTGTGTCGATTACTGGACCTGCCATTTTTGTCATGCCAAGCGTAATCTGACATGAAAAGTACCGGAGTAAGCTTGGTCAGCAAGTGTGCTTACCGTGAACCGATTGCCTGAGGAAGAGAGCAGCTATGATAACAACTATGTACATACAACTATTGAGTAGAAGGAAAGATGGGGTAGCTAATGACGCCTACAAAGCCTAACCGTGTGAACAAACGGATTGATGGACGAGAATCATATCCTCGTAGTTCGTGGCTGCGGACCGAGAGGAGATAGAAGATTAGGGCGGTCGTAACTCATCGTCGGTGAACTCCGTCACGCCACTGGAACGTTTGCGCCGCGGCGACGGGCGAGTGGCTTTGTGGGACGTGGGATCGGGTGGGACGAGCTGGTTCGAGGGTAAGCGGGTGAAATTGCGCATGATGGGCAAACTGGGTTGAATTTCAGAACTGCATTACGCAGCTGCGGTCGGCAGGGACCGCCTAAAAATATCAGGGGATGCCTTGACAGCTGTGAAACTGAACGGCCTATTGATTGAGAGGTTGCTATGATAAACTCAAAGACACATGGAGAGATGAACTGACGAACGACAAGGATGTGGCTTGCGGCGCGGGAAGGTGGAATGTTCGATACAGGATGAGGAAGCAGCGTGAGAAGACGCCAACATACAGCTGATTATCTGATTCATGTCGCCTCGGACCAGATCTGTGTCGTGCATGAGGAAAGGGGGAGGAAATATTCTAGGTACATAATCCAGCACGGTAACAAGGCGTGGCCGTCGGGAAGTGGGTGGGGGAGAGATGACGTAGCGAACGGATGGTCACGGGGACGTCGGACCGCGATGATTTGCGACCCAAAATGGGAGGTGTAGAGATTGGCACGACGACTGCAGCTGCAGGAACGACACGCTCGGACGCGGAGAGTCTGTCTGAGGGCTGTATTTATGCTGAATCTCTGCTGTGACTCTGAGCTGGTTCGGTGCGTGGGTGGCGGTGGTGCCTTGGGTGTTCCCGGATGGAACAAGGCTGTGTTTTCTAATGGAAAGTTCTATCGTGCGGTCACAGACGACGAACGCGTGCCCTTCAGATGGCGCTCGGGTGACGGTTTGGTTATACAAATATCTCTTGCCTGGTCCTCCTCCGACTTTCTCCTCCTCCCCTGTCCCGCTCCATGTCTCCTCCGTCCTCTAACATTCCCGCGATTGTCACCACTGATCTCTCCTCCAAACTCTCCCTCGTAAACGACCCGCGGGCCCCTGCTTCTCCTCCTCCCCCAGACCTCCTCTCCCCCCACCCCACCCACCCCACTTTCTTCGCCCGTCGCTCTTCTCTCGACATCCCTCGCTCCCCTTCTCCCTCCCTCACTTTTGTCTCCTCCAATGACGCCGCCTCCTCCCTCCCTCCCCCCTCCCCAACACTCTCAACTCAATCTTCTGTACACTTTGCAACTTCCCTCGCCTTGAGAGATAATCAACCAGACGAGCGTTCCGGATTCACGTCCCTCCAACTCCTCAGCCCCTCCGCTATACACAGGACCGCTCATCGCAGGATCCAGGGCAGCACGACCACCTTTGCGAGCTCCCATGACGATCACACCTCCATCCACGACACCGAAGCAGATCACGGCGCTCCATTTAATCTCTCCCCCATCCGTCGTCCCAAATCGGATGCCACCAGTCTCACCATCGCCTCTCACACGTACCCAGATTCCGATCCACTCAAACTCCTTGGTCACTCTCCGTCCGACAACATTGCTTTAACACATATTCAGTGTGATACTCGTTCTGAAGCACAGCTTCTCAATTCTGGCCCTGTGCAGGATCCTCCACCTGACCTGGGTCCTTTCTCTTTTGATCCGTATCAACTTGCATGTCTCTTGGATCCAAAAGACTTCGATGCCCTCCAAGCTCTTGGCGGTATCACTAGCATCCTCGACGGCCTCGGCACTCACCCTACCCGTGGCTTGCCTCCTGACCTACCCAACCATGATGGTGGGCCCTCTCATCCTACGCTCGGTGCAGGGGAAGGTACTTCCCAAAGACACAATCGTCACGTACGCATACATCTTGCAACCGTTTCAGATGCCACCCAACCCCGCTCATCTTCGACCGCGGGCGGTAATGATGTGCGTAGATCACCTGACCCTCACTCTGCTTCGTTGGCAGACCGCAAGGCGGTATACGGAGAAAACATCCTGCCACAGCGCCCGACAACATCTCTCCTTAGCCTCATGTGGCTTGCACTCAAGGACAAGGTTTTAGTACGTCAACCCATTCCCTTTGGACAGCTTATTCCTTCATACTCGCTTTTAGGTCTTATTATCCATAGCTGCTGTAGTATCATTGGCGCTTGGCCTGTTCCAGGATTTTGGCACGACACTTCCTGCAGGCCAGCCGCCTGTTGACTGGGTTGAAGGTGTCGCGATCATCATCGCAATTCTTATCGTCGTAGGTCGTTTCCTTGTTTCGTCTACCTCCCATCGTCACCACAGTCACACAGGTTGTCGTTGGCTCTCTCAACGATTGGCAAAAAGAACGCCAGTTCGAAGCACTCAATCAAAAGAAGGATGAGCGCACCGTCAAGGTCATCCGCAATGGCAAAGAGCATCTCATTGACATCAAAGTACGTCGCCCTCATCGCTAGTCGCCTTTTTTTCACATGTACCTGTCTCGTAGGAGGTCGTGGTCGGCGACATTGCATCACTGGAACCGGGTGAGGTGATCCCCTGCGATGGAATCTTCCTTTCCGGGCATAACGTCAAGTGCGATGAATCAGCGGCTACCGGCGAGGCGGATGCCATCAAAAAGGCACCATACTCAACTTGCCTGGCGCTGAAGAACGCACAGAACAGCGTACGCCTTGGAGACGACGGCGCTATCGGAGGGCAGCCATTACATAGTCCATCACACATGGATTGTTTCATCATCAGCGGTAGCAAGGTACTGGAAGGTGTCGGACAGTATGTCGTTGTCGCAGTCGGAACGAAAAGTTTTAATGGGCGAATCATGATGGGTGAGAGGAATCTGATTCTCCCACTCCACTTGACGTATCTCACGTCATATCAGCCTTGCGCACCGATACTGAGAATACCCCGTTGCAACTCAAGCTGAATGTTCTTGCAGAACTGATTGCGAAAGCTGGGAGTGTGGCGGGCCTCGTTTTGTTTGGCGCTCTTATGATACGTTTCTTCGTCCAGTTGGGTACGGGTAACCCTCCGAGGTCAGTCTTTCTTCGAAGTTTGTCTTCCAACGTCTGACTTTGAACGGATCAAGAACCGCAAATCAGCAAGGCATGGCATTTGTACAAATTCTCATCATCTCCGTCACGCTGGTGGTGGTCGCTGTCCCAGAAGGCGAGTTAAACAGTGTACCACTGACATCTCAAACTGACATTTACCAAGGTCTTCCTCTTGCTGTCACGCTTGCGCTCGCATTCGCTACCAGACGCATGGCAAAGGAGAATTTGCTTGTCCGTGTACTCGGTTCGTGTGAGACTATGGCGAACGCTTCTGTCATTTGTACAGACAAGACTGGCACTCTCACACAAAACGCCATGACAGTCGTTGCAGGGTCCATCGGTGTCCACGCGAAGTTCGCACGACAGCTTCGACATAATCAGTCCAGGACGCACGTAGTCGACGAGCATCGTTCTCGCAAAAGTACCGACTCTGTGTTTTCGGGACACAACCGGGATTTTTCTGTCGACCAGAGCCAAATCAATACTGCCCTTTCACCCCAACTTCGCAAGCTCTTCAATGCAGCTATCGCCGTCAACTCGACTGCCTTCGAGGATGTGGATCTCGCGACCAACCAAACAACCTTCATTGGTAGCAAGACGGAGATAGCTCTCTTGAATTTCGCCAAGGAGCTCAACTGGCCCAGCCACAAGGACACTCGTGATGCGGCCGACGTTATTCAAATGTTTCCTTTCTCGAGCGACCGAAAAGCAATGGGCGTCGTGGTCAAGCTGGAGAATGGCAGCCATCGACTATATATAAAGGGAGCTAGCGAGATCCTCACAAAATTGTGCTTTCGCCACGTTGTTGTTTCACCAGCCGCGAATCAATCTAGTGATGAAGATGCCACTGTGGAGACTGCAGAAATCGACGCGTACGCTGAAGTCAACGTATCCCGTACAATCATCTTTTACGCCAATCAATCGCTCCGAACGGTCGCCATTTGTTACCGTGACTTCGCCACCTGGCCTCCACCAGGGTTGCACCGCAATGCGGACGAAGATGTGTGTGTTGATCACTCTTGCCCCCCTCGTCTTCTGATCATTATTTAGATACCTTATGAAGACCTCGCTCGGGAGCTCACCCTCATCGGCATTGTCGGCATAGAAGATCCCCTTCGCGAGGGTGTTCGACAGGCTGTTGCAGATTGCCAGAAAGCTGGTGTCACCGTCAAAATGTGTACCGGTGATAATGTCCTTACTGCCCGTTCTATTGCTTCCCAATGTGGGATCTTCACAGCAGGCGGCATTATCATGGAAGGACCAGTTTTTCGGCAGTTGAACGATGCAGAGATGCTCGACGTCGTACCTAGACTCCAAGTTCTTGCCCGTTCTTCCCCTGAAGATAAGAAGATTCTCGTTGAAAAGCTGCGCTTCCTGGGGGAGATCGTCGCCGTCACTGGTGATGGTACAAACGATGGACCTGCACTCAAAACCGCGCATGTCGGCTTTTCGATGGGCATCGCTGGTACTGAGGTGGCAAAAGATGCTTCCGATGTCATCCTTATGAACGACAATTTCTCCTCAATTGTCAAAGCCATTATGTGGGGCCGTTGCGTAAATGACGCCGTGCGGAAATTCCTGCAGTTCCAGCTCTCCACCAATGTGACTGCCGTTGTTGTTACGTCTGTCACGGCCATCGTGTCGCCGTCAGAAACCTCTGCCTTGTCGGCCGTCCAACTGCTCTGGATCAACATCATAATGGACACGTTCGCTGCTCTCGCGCTTGCTACCGATCCTGCATCTCCTGCCCTTCTCGACAGAAAGCCAGACAAGCTAATCGCACCACTGTTCACCGTCGACATGTACAAGCAAATATTTTTGCAATCGGCATACCAAATCGCCATCACGCTCATTTTCCACTTTTATGGTCTGCAGATTCTCGGCCTCGACGATACCTCGACGAATGCCACGGTTGTGCAGACTGTAGTGTTCAACATCTTCGTGTTTGCACAAATATCCAATTCTTTCAATTCGAGACAACTGGACCGCAAGTTCAACATTTTTGATGGCATGCTGAACAATGGTTATTTCATTGTGATCACACTCATCGGTAACTCTATACTTTGCGTCCCTCAAATTTCTCGCTTAATCGTCGTTCTGTAGAGGTCGTCGTCCAGGTTCTCGTCGTGTTTATCGGCGGTTCCGCCTTCCAGGTGACACGCATTGGGGGTCTTGAGTGGGGTATTTCGCTTGCCCTTGGCGCAGTGTCCATTCCCTTGGGTGCTCTCATTCGCCTTTTACCAAATAAACCTTTCGAACAATTGTTCGTCTTCTTGAGGCTCCTTCCGAGCCCTGAAGCACTTCCTACCATCAAACCTGACGCAGAATGGAACGAAGCTATTGAACTTGTCCGCGACAATTTGGCGACCTTTGCTAACCTTCGTGGTGCCCGTCTGCGTTCATCGTCATTCGTCTGGAAGAGTCGTTCGGCATGTGTGCATAACGACCGTAGAGTTCCGCTGTTCGTTGTCTCCCTCCATGATCTTGTTCCGACACTAACGTTCCTCGATTAAGACCTTCAATTATGACCATGGTCCCGACTTTAATAGCATCTTCGATCGGGGCAGGTTGGGCACCACATACTCATGGCACGCTCTCGGACCCGGCACGGTACGACCCCTCGGGGTCATCGGCGGCGCTCTGGGAGGGCAGGTTCCAAATCCACCCGGACACGAAAGTGGATGACCCGATTTTCCAGAAATGGGGTCGCCAGCGACTCTCGCCTTCACCTGTTTGACCCGCTGCGCGGTGTATTGATGCGTTTCACGCACTTGGTATGCAGTCTCACGACCCTACCATGGATGAGTGCTGTGTCACCCCTACGACCTATATATTAAATACTCACGATGACCGGAAAGATGAGAGTCACCAGGGACTGGTCCCTTAACAACGTTTTTTTCCTGTTCTATCCTCCAGCATGCAGTCATAATTCCGTCAGCATCTGGCAAGTTCTCCGCGTATCATTTCAGGTCCTTCATCGCAGATAGTTTATCCATTATCATAAACCCCCTACCCAAGGTAACTTATCTCAACTCCCCATAGACACTCGAGCCCCGAGGCTACATG
>JBBPQT010000576.1:0-13571 GCA_038092715.1 Boletus smithii | reverse complement strand
ACGTAACCTCTCGATGCTGGCTAACGTGATCGGTTTCTTTGCCAACATGCTGCCTATCAAGACTGTCGTCAACGAGACGCAGACGTTCACAGAGTATCTAAAGGAGTTCAAGGCCTCTCTCATCGCGTGCTTGACACATGACGAAGTGACATACGAGGACCTCGTTGGCTTGGGCAAATCTTCGTCTAGCAGTCGTGGATACTTCAAGCACCTGTTCGCTCCTGGAGGAATGAACATGGAAACCATCTCTCAGCTCAACTTCAATGACATTACCGCCAAATCCTCAGTCTCACTTCCGAATGGAGAAGAGCAATACGAGTTCTTGCTCACTGTACACCCAAGCAACGGCCACGTCATTCTTCGATTCGACAACCACCTCTACACAGAGGGAGCAGCCCGTCAATTCTTGGAGGCTTATATTTCTCTCGTGGAAACGCTTGGAAATAACCCCGAAAGCAAGATTCAAGAGATTTCTGTCGTTAGTGAATTCGAGCAAGAGCGGCTCATCAAGGAACTCTCTTCGACTGCCGACGTGACCGATAAGGAGATTTGCCTCCATCGCTTGGTCGAAGAACAGGCCCAGAGAACACCATCCCTCACGGCTCTCGAGTTCGAAGCCGAGTCCCTGACGTACAAGGAACTTAACAGCATGGCCAACCGTATCGCACAGTCTCTGATCCAACAGGGAGTGCGTGTGGGCGATGTCGTTGCCCTGTGCTTCGATCGTGGTATCAGTCAAATCGTTGGTGTTTTGGCGGTTCTCAAGGCTGGAGGTGCCTTCGTGCCGCTGGATCCGGATGACCCAACCCTCCGAAAGGAGCTTATGATCGCGGAATGTGGTGCCAAAGTCTTGTTGACTACGTCAAGCCACTCTCGTGTGTTCCAAAAGAACTTGGCGTCCAAAGTTTTGGTGAGTAACTCCGTATGGATTTGGTGACGCTCTCTAAAAGCCGACGTAGATCGCGTATATCGATGATTCGAGCTATCAAAAGCGACTCCTCAGATTGAGCCCGGAGAACTTTGAGGTTGAGGGGCTTTCACCGTCGAACCTTGCGTACATCATGTATGTCTTTTCGTTTCTTTCCTTTACCACCCCTCTAATTCTTCCAAGATTTACGAGTGGTAGTACTGGCAAGCCCAAGGGTGTTATGGTCGAGCACTGCTCGATTGCTAACCTCGTGCAAAACTCCAGTGTCTATGGCTTCGCGCAAGGTGTTCGTGTCATGTCTTCGCTGGCGTATACCTTCGATCCCTTCATCGTTGATGTGTTTGGGACACTCGTGCATGGTGCAACTCTCGTTACAGGAAAGAAGGAGCTTGTACTTGGAGACATTCCCAAGGCCCTCCGCACTCTCCGCATCAGTGTTTTACACGTGACACCTTCTATTCTTGCTGTCGTGCCAGTCGATGAATACCCTTGCCTCAAGACCATTGTCGTTGCGGGTGAAGCACTTGGAAAGAAACTCATCGAAGATTGGTCGGGACGTGTCACCTTGCGCAACATGTATGGCCCCACAGAAGCCTCCGTCGACTGTGTCTCTTGCCATGTCAATTCCCCGACTCTCACTGGTGTCATTGGACGTCCTCTACCGAACTGCCGCATCTATATCCTGGACAAGCAGCTTCGTCCTACCCCCATCGGTGTGGAGGGGGAACTCTACATTGGTGGAATCCAGCTCGCCCGCGGTTATCTCAACCAACCAGAGCTCACTTCAGAAGTTTTCATCCCCAACCCCTTCATTCCAGGCGAGCGGATCTACAAGTCCGGAGATATCGCTTTGTACCGCACCGATGGAAACATTGAGTACTGTGGACGTTCTGACAGGCAAATCAAGCTTCGCGGTCAACGTATTGAGCTCGGGGAGATTGAAGACACTATCGCCAAGTATTCTGCCGTACAACGTGGAGCAGTCGTCATTCGCACGGTACAAGATGCTCCAGCGATCGTCGCTTTCGTGGAGTTTAAGGCTGAAGCCCAGAGCCAATTGGAAGACCACAATGAAGCATTGAAGATTTTTGTTGCTGAGCGTCTCCCTCGCTTCATGTACCCATCCCTCATCGCCATCCTTCCTCAAATCCCCACGTCACGGAGCGGAAAGATCAACCGAAACGCACTGAAACAGATGGACCTCATGGAATTCACTCCCGACCTCAATGCTGACATGGGATCCCCGATGGGCGACGTGGAGAATGAGCTCATGAACATTTTCAGCAAGACGTTGAAGGTCCAGAACGGCAGCTTTGGAGTTGCCCACGATTTGTTCGCTGTTGGGTTGAACTCGTTGATGGCAGTCCAAGCCGCTGGTATCATCTCCAAGACCTTTAGTGTTCACATTGGTTTGAACCACGTTTACTTGAGGTGAGTCATCACGACGACAGTCAGTCATCGACTTTCTAAACGTCACGCTAGACCCACCATTCGGGAGCTAGGCAACTTGATCGTTGACGCTATGGGACAAGATACGCGAGCAATCATGGAAGCCGAGGATGCCGATGCTGACTACCTCATTGAATTCTTGCCTATCAAGAAGAAGGGTATTCGGCCCCGTCTTTTCCTCGTGCACGATATCACGGGAATGGCGACACCTTTCATGCGCATTGGTGCATACATGCCTAACGAGATGTACGCTATCGGTGACAAGCACTTTGGTTCACCAACCGGTTTCTCGACCATAGAATCTATGGCTGATCACTACATCACTCTCATCAAGAGTGTTCAGCCCCAGGGTCCCTACAT
The DNA here is from genome assembly GCA_038092715.1 of Boletus smithii. Lineage (NCBI taxonomy): Eukaryota > Fungi > Basidiomycota > Agaricomycetes > Boletales > Boletaceae > Boletus > Boletus smithii. Next base: position 10,834 of record JBBPQT010000576.1, on the reverse strand, counting down.
CATTTCTGGTTACTCATTCGGTGGACAGGTGGCAATTTGCATGGCGGAAAAGCTTATGCGGGCTGGAGAGACAGTGGAGCACCTCATTCTCTTGGATCCTATCTACATTCCGACCGTCGAGCGCCAGAGTCTAAAATCCACGGACTGGACGCAGCGCTCGATTGATCGTATCTCGTCCAACTTCCCAGACATTGGAGAGAAGTGGAAGAACAAGTTGCGTACAGAGATCCGAAAGAACTTGGATTCCATGTTCGACTTCGAGCCACCGCACTACGAGGGGCGCACGACGCTCATTGTTCCCAAGGACCGTTCGTGGTACCGCAGTGGGAATGCCAGCGACTTTGACACCGGCGCTGACGATCACAATGGTTGGGACTATCGCATCAAAAACTTGGACATGAAGATTTCTGCAGGTTCGCACGACTCAATGTTTGCACCTGCTCATGTGAAAGTGCTCGCGGGCGTGGTGAAGGAGATTCTCGGCATCGTGAGTCGTGTTTCTTTGCATGTTTGCGTCGGTCGTCTGACCTTTTTTTCCCCTTCGAAATAGGACTCGGAGCCTGCAAGATCAACAGTAGCCAGAGGCAAATCATCCGCCGCGTAAAAATTATGATAGTATCTGTCGCACACACTCAAGCACTCAATCTCACCCTTATTTCTCGTTTTATTATTTTTCGTCATCCATATACCCGTCCATAGAGGTTGTGTATCATCAAAGGAGCTTGTAATGGTGTACTGCACGTATTTAATGAATGGCTAATGAAAGAAGGCAACTTTCACTTTTCTTTGATTTCATTGCGAGGTTGGCTAGAAAGTGTAAATTTATGTCACGTGAGCGGTAATTCTCGCGTGACGGTCAACGCGTACTACTATGTAGTAGTGGTGTGGGTGGTATGATTTTGAGAGAAAAACTGCCCTCAAATTTGCTGATAGAGTCCACTCCCTCCCTCGGTGCGAGTTATTACTTATGTCGACAAGGGAAATATGCCTGCCAGGGGACCTGGCTGGACTCAATTTAGTCACTCAAACTTTGGGTAGATCCTCGAACGTCACGGTGGCAGTCACAAGGGCGGGAGGAAGACAGACTCCAAGTCAAGAAGACAGCGAGGATATCTTGGAGTCCGGTGTTCAAACGTTCATGGTCGGAGCATGTTCAAGTGGCACGCGACTCGTTTCCTTCAGGTTGAGCATATTGACTCAACAGTCGGAAAATCCTCATCTTACTAGTATGGTCGAGAGCACAACAGGCAAGATTTTCCGATGTGACAATACAATCCATGTTCGCGATGTAACTCTTGTTGGCATTTCATATCTATATACAACAGTCAGCAGCTCACTTTGTGATCCAAATTCCAACGACACCAAGAAGTCAAACCCAGCCATTCGGTCCATATCCGTTGAACCTCCGGTGGACACAAGCACAAAATTCTTGATTGTGTCAACCGGGCGGTGAACCCTGCCATCATTTAGCAAGAGAACGTTGGACAGACTCCCTAGAAACGTGTCCACGAAGGGCCAGGTTACAAGGGAAGAAAACTGGGTGACTATAATGTTTCTATAGAGTTAAAACACCGAAAACACAGGTGAATAATTAACTGTATGGACTCACTGCGAAACCCCATTCGTAAACTCCGCTTCGAACTCGATGTCGTTTCCATTTGCATCTTTAAGAGCATTGAAATCCAGCGTGGCCAGCATTGTCGCAAAGGCACCCCAGACAGAGGCATCCGCAGCGTATCGGCCTGGCAAGGATAAAATACCTTCTGTGTAAACGGCCCGCTCTCATGGAACAGGTGGTGACTTACCTGGGCATACGCGCCTTCCAAATCCAAAGACGAAGTGGGCGGGGTCATCTTCATTCAACGTCCCATTAGAATCCAAATACCGCTCAGGTATGAATGCCTCTGGATCGGGATAGCGAGTTTCGTCGCGTGACATTGCCCTGTAGAACAACGTTCTTCTCCCTCAATAAGCGATGGAGTGGCAGCTCATACCAAAGATTTGCAATGACGGTTGCCCCTGTTGAACAAGTTTCACTACAAGCAGATTACGTGACATTTGAGACATACCGCTAGGTATGTAATAACCATCGTAGACGTCGCTACTGGAGGCAGCGTGTGGGACACCTTGGGGATGCTTGAGGATACATCGAGGACACCAATTCCCGAAAACGCACCTATAGGAGCAACTGGTCTCCATCTGAATGTTTCTCGCACAATTGCATCGACATATGGCAAGGACGGTCTATCCTCAAACTCGGGAAGCCTATTAGTCCCAACCACAGCATCAATTTCTGCTTGAGCACGTTTCCACACGCGGGGATTCTTGACCATCGCAAGCGTGAAACTCATCAATGTCGAACTTGTCTGGATATTGATATTTCGTCAGCGAAACACCCCTCACGGAACAAGTTCTACAGACCGTCTCCGTAGCACCTATTTAACAATACACAATAGTGAGGTTCGACCGCAGAGTATTCGTGTGAGTGAAATCTCACCAAGAAAAGAGGTCGCAGCAGCAAATTTCAATGCCTTCTCGTATTCAGCACGCTGCGAGCCCTCGATTTTTTCCATACGATGGATGTGATCAAATACCATTGTATCGGGTTCAATATCTTCTTTGGCCTCCTGTAGCAGAGACTCGTTGTTGCCATCCTTTTTCTGACAGATCAGGAAATGCTTACGATACGCTTCTGTACCCACTGGTATGGCATCTCTATCATCTTGGTGCTCAGTGTGTATGACTCTCTAGCTTCACGTCTAATCCAAGATAGAACGGGAATCCATTCAGGCACACTCAACACTTTCCGAAGATGAAATTGAGTATACTTAGTAAACGACTGTTGAGGTTTACCCTCAGATACTCACAGAACGGGAAAACTTTGAGCAGGATCGCCTTCTCAGATACAATTGCTGACATGGACAATTTAATGAAATCGTCGACGATTGTCACCATAGGGTCCCGCCGAGGCTGTGGTTCGTAATCATAGACGGCAGACATAGCCACCGCAGCAGCAAACCTAGAGGAGGCCAGGTTTATTCAAGAACAAGAGTGTGGAACTGATATCCTTACGTTGAATAGTAAAACGGATACTCGTTAGGATCATCAATGATGTTGATGACTATTTGGCGGGCCCTGCGAAGCTGCATCGGGCGAAAGGCGAGAGCAGCCTCGGCACGGAATGTTTGATGAATGATGCGGCGGCATAATCTCCATGGTGAACCATACTGGGTAAAGCCGAGGTTGCAATTGTGTCCGTACCTGATAGGACGGCGCGTCCGAATTATGGTAGGTGATTAATATACTGTAGTATTAGGAAATAGATTGCACTTACGGTTCGATGGTTGCAATGAATGGTCTGTCGGAGTATATATGCGATCGTTTCTCCAGCAACTCCTTTGCGGCAGAGAACGAGTTCAACACGATGATGTCGGAATCCAAAATTCGGGCATAGAAGACATCACCTGAAACGTGTCAGAGCAAGGCATTTCCGCCTGAGCACCACGCTCACCATATCTGGCGCCCCATGCTGTGTATGTTAACCAGGGTTCCCCGGGGCTGATAGAGAGAACGTTTCCCAACAGCGGAAGTGGAGTAGGACCGGGGGGGAGAGGATAGCCCTTCCTCTGAATGCGATTCCGAACGAATCGTCGAATTGCATCCAAAGTCACGATCGCGGCTGGAACCAGCACTGCGAGGTGAGTAAGGGAAAGGTGTGTAGCAAAAGTGGGCCACCTCATGGGAGAATCGAGGTTGATCGAGGTTGTTGTCGCCCACCAGGAAGGTGCCGTCTTATATTCATGCGAAGACATCAGTTGCGCCCGAAGGCAGTCGCCTTGACCACCAAACATATATGAAAAACTCCCATGGGCTAGTTGCGGTTTTGATTTCAAGCGCTCGATTCGCAAGACATCTTCTTTTGATGTCTGAATTATTTTCCACGTATGTCGCGCAGGTCCAATCACGGAGGAACTGCCAATGACATAAAGTTCGTGGTCAGCAGTTGAAGCGCAATATGATCATGTGACGATACTGCCCAATAGCCCGAGTTGCTCAGGTGAAACAATGAGGTGCTGAAAAGCACCATTTCGAATTCTCTTTCGAGTCAGAGCGTGAACGGCTTAATTCACAGCCTGGTAACTTCACGCAGTGGTTTGACCCCCAACTTTTCGCTCCCGTTCACCTGATCATAATGATACTCTATTAAACCATTAGTAGCTTGGACACTATCTTACCTGAGTTGTTTGGAGGCGCTTAAGCGGAGAGATCGTGATGGAAATCGATTCGGGGCGAAGGAGAAGAGGTATCAGTAAACACAACGGCTTTCCACTCCCAGTACTGGCAATAACGATACAATCGCGGCGGTGAAGTATCCCCAGAGAAGCCTGAAGCTGAAATGCGCGTGGAACAACGCGACCTTCCGTCAGGAGCGACACGATCATACATGCACGGAGCGCGTCGGCTTTATCTTCGTCATTGAGAGTCGTTATGTAGTGAGGGAGCCGATGAAGCAAATTGAATTGTGCAGCACGCCGAATGGCCTCGATGAACGTCGTAGTGACCGTGCGGTCCATGCCAGGTACATACTTGGGTGACCGTGTCGTTCTCGGCGCGGAGTCAAGGTCCATTAATTAAGTAAATAAATAATTTCGACGAAGAATTGAAAGATTATTTTTCCCGGGTAAATACGGGTATTCTCATTGGACAAAGGTCACGTTGTCGTGCGAAGCCGCGCAACCTCAAAGTTTGCGCCACAACCAAATTTACGGATTTGCCATACGTTGCTTAGTAATCATCACGGTTTGTTTGGAGGCGTGCGGGGCCAGTGATAAAGTTAGTAACAGCCTTTGGGCAGACTTGGACGACTTGAATTGTTGCTTTCGCAGACGTGCTGGCACAACTGTTACCAACACCGCGACGAGTCACAGCGCATGAATGTTTCAACAGGAACTGGCCCAATAATAACTTTGACTGCACCGTCTTGAAGGCCAACAGACCTTACGGTGAGCTGATCAGGTCCAATGCACCATCGTTTCGACAATAATGGCAGAAACTAGCATCAAGTAAACTGTGAGCACCATGTCAGCACGTGCCGACTCGTCCTCGCAATCCGCCATGACACTCCCCGATCTCTCCCTTGGTTCGCTTGTGTCTGGCATCTCCACACCAGGTAGAAACCACAGGGTCACTTCTGTATCATCCCAAACAACCGCGCTGTCCTCTGGGCCGCTCTCCACTCCTTCACCACTAGAACAACAAGCCCCCATCAGTGTACGCAAGCGGGTAGACGAGCCCGGGTCTGCCTTGAGGCGACTAGCCATCTCTGGCTACGACGAGGGAGACGAGCCCGGAGAGGGCGGTGACTTTTTGGACACTCCCGGACATAAATGGGGTGATGGTCTAGACACGCCTGTCGCGAACCGTAAACGTACTCGAGCGGCCCCGAGCGGCAACAAAGGCGTCACCCTCACGCTCCGCGATCAAGAAAAGGTGACTTTTTTTTCCTCATTTGTCCTGATGTGCATGCAGTAACCACACTGCGTTCATTCACTTAGCACATCGATAACCTCAAGAAGGAAAACTTTAACATCAAACTGCGTGTGCACTTTCTGGAAGAGCGGTTGGCTCAACTCGCCCCTGACCAAGTCGACGCGGCCCTCAAACAAAACGTGTCACTCAAAGTCGAAGTGCAGCAACGCGGTCTAGAACTCAAAAAACTTAAGCGACTCGTGCTTGAGCTCGAGCGTGAATTGGAGCGTTCACAAAAGGAGCGTGGTGCGGTAAGTTCACGCGATAGGGAACGTGATCTCGAGGCGAAGCTGCAGGAACGCGAACATGAGATTCGAGAACTACGGCGAGGGCGCATATCTGCAGCTGATGAAGACGCTCTACGACGGGCCGAACTCAGAAACGAGGAACTCGAGGAAGAGTTGGATAACGTCCGAGGGTTGCTCGAGGACAACGTGGAAGAGATTGAACGGCTCCGTGAGATTGTCGAGAAACGCGGTGACGACACTTTCGATGGGCGGGGAGACAACAGGCGCGAGCGGTGGCAGCAGAAGCTGGAGGAGCTCGAGGCAGAGAATGAGGCACTACGGGTTCGGATAGAGGACCAGAACGAGCTTCTTCTGAGGAAGGAAGACGAGAAGGAGGAACTTGCGGACGAGATCGCACAGCTTGGTTTGGATATCGAGGACATTCAGCGAAGGAGAGACGCAGAGTCGATCGAACGCAGCGAGAGCCGAGCCCAGATACTGGAAGCGCGGGAAGAGCGGGAGGCTGCGGAGGACGACCTTAACGCCGTGCGTGACAAGCTGGCCGCGACAATGATCGAGCTTTCGCAAAGAGAGGACGAGATTGACATGAAGCACAAGGAGATCGAGGACCTGATCGCTCAACATGATCGGATTGTCGCAGTGGTCGAGGAAGAGTGGCGAGGAGAAGTCGAAGAGGCTCGTGGCCAAGTCGAGGAACTCCGCGATGTATACCCTTCTCGCATTAAACAGCAACGGAGCACTGATCGACTACCGTGTATAGGCACTTGCAGAACGGGAGACGGAGTCGAAGGAACTTCGCCTCAACATATCTGAGCTTGAAGCAAACACCAATGAGCTCCATGTCAAGTTCGAAGCCACCCTGCAACATCTCGAGAAAGAAGCAGATGAGAAGGACGCCGAGATCGAAGCTGCCAATCGAGAGATAGAGAAAATGGGTTATCAGGTCTACTTGCTAGAAGAGGAGAATGACCGCATCAAGGAGGAATGTGATCGCCTTCGTGAAGACGATACTGTCGAGCGAGAAAGGCTCGAAGTACTCGCAGCGGCCCTCAAGGAGGCGAGTTGAGCAAACAGCATCAAGTCATTTGACTAACTCGGGCCGTTCACAGAAAGTCAGTACACTCAAGACGCAGCTTCAAGACCTCCAAGACCTCTATGATCAAACTTGCCAAGACATTCTCACCCACCGATCACGACAGGAGGAATTGGCGCACCATGTCGAGGATCTCGTTGCAGAAGTCAAGCATGAACGTGAGGAAAGGGAACGCTTGGAACAGGAGCTCCTTAATGTCGAGAAGGATTATGATTCGCAGCTTCGCCATGAACGACGGAACCTCGAGATCAAAGAATCTGCTCTCCAGTCCGCTCTTGACAACCTCTCGAAGAACGAGACAGTCCTTGAACAGCGTCAGTTTGATATCAAGGCCGTGCAGGACGCCCTAAAAGGCAAGGAGGAAGAGTCGAAGAAACTAGGCGATTCGCATACGACCGCGAAGTTCTCGCTCCAGCTCGAGGTCGATCGTCTGAAGCGTGATATCCAGACGCTCGAGGATGCACTCGTACGTGCACGCCAAGACATCGCGGCTCGTGAGGGCAACACGCGCGAGCGTGATCTCACGATCGACAAGCTGCATAACGAAGTTCGCGATCTAGCCACGCGTCTCGGGAATCAGACCCAATCTCGTCTTCAGCTCTCCGAAAAGTTCGATGCTACCCATACGAACTTGAAAACTGCAGAGTCCGAGGTATCTGCGTTGCGTACCAAGGTCCACGAGCTCGAGGGGCGGTTGGCTAAGGATCAAAAGTCGCTGCTGAGCAGTGAGAGTCAGTACCGGGACCAGCTTACCGAGCGCAACACGTTGTTGCTCACTATCTACCAGTACATGGATAAGATCCTCGGCGTAGACAAGACACCCGTATGTTTTTCTTCAGCTCCATCGCGTTTCTTCCCTAACAAATCATACCTATAGAAGAAGGGCGGCCAAGCCGAGACAAAACCTTTCACTAATTTCAGCGTCTTTCATGACAACCTCATCACACGCCTCAAAGCGCTCAGTCAGATCCAGCTAGACTTTGATAAACGCGTCAAGGAGGCTGAAGCGCGATTCGCCGAAAAACTTACGGACATGCGGAAACAGCTCGATACCCGGTGGAAGCAGATCGACAAGTTTGAAACGAGCGTGAAGGCGTATGGCGACGCGAAGGCAACGTGGAGACGCAAGTACGTCACCAAAGAGGGCGAGCTGGAGGCGCTCAAGGTTCGTTGTATTGTAGTAGACGTCTCTCATGACTGCTGACCTAACTTGGTGATGCCTTCAGGCCACCAACGTCGATCTTGTCCAGCAGATCGCGACGGCAAGACGCCCCGCACAGGGCGACACGCAAGAGATAAGGACGCTTCTGTCGCGCGCTGTGAATGCGGAGAAACGGCTGGTAGTGGCAAGCAATCAACTGCTTCAGCATGAAGAGAAGATATCAACTTTGAACCAGAAGACATCGACCGCGGACGCCAAGTGGGAAGCGCGGGTAAAGGAGTATGAGGCGCGCTTGAAGGCTGCGGAGGAGAAGTACAAGCGGGAGCGGCAGGGAAGTAAAGAACGGGTCCTCGAGCTCGAGACGCAGATCAAGTACGGTCGTTTATTCAATGCATGTCTTCCTTCAACTGATCACTGATCCGATGTGGTTGTTATAGGAGTTTGGAGCGGCAGAACGACATTGCTCACAAGCGCAATGTACAACTGGACGCAGTGACGGAGAGCGTGAAGACAGGTGGGAGAGGTCGAGATAGGTGATGTGATTTAGATGTCGTTCGACATTTAATTTTCATCTTTTCTTTTTTTTTGTTCCCCCTCTCGTGCTTTGTGTAACCGCTCGCATTCATCACGACGTACCATACACTCTTACATGTACTCCCTCCACCCACAAGTTTAAGGTTCTTTATTAACCCCGGCAGCGACATATAATATTAATGACATCTGGTTGGACTTTCGAATGCGGGGACGGGGATGGGACATGTTCCGGGACCCCGCCGGGCCGCCATCAGTATGCTCTAGTTCGTAGTGCCGTCTGGGAGTCCTTGCAAAAGATCGAAAATCAACTCTTCTGTAGTGTAGGTGACTCCCATTTGAACGAAACGGTAACGTGCATCCTCGAAGACTCCAATGCAGCGACTAACGTCGTCGGCATCCTTGAGTTTTTTCTGAGCGGACGCGAACTTGAAGGCGCAACTCGTATTGGGAAAGGATATCTATACGAGAAAAGTGCTGGACCAGGTAATCCCACTGCTGACGAGCTGTGTGCAACTCGTTGAGCAAGGTGGCAACGACGGTTGATATTTTACGATCGATCAAGGCTTTTTTACTTGGGCATCCTTTGCTAACCAATCTAGGATTGTCTCTCTTTCGGCGTCTGTAATGACCAGAGGATCCTTTGGTGTCGGAATGGTAGAGGGCAACATCGGCGAGATTGGTTCCGCTACTGCGGTGGGACCATAGCCGTTCATCTTGGAGTGCCAACGTCATTTGTCGGCGCCATTGAGTGTAGCTTTCGGCATCACTGAAACATGCAAAGCGTGATAATGGAATATACCTCATTTTAGCCTCATTGTTTCCGCTCGACAATCACTTCTAATGGATTATATTCCATTATCACGCTTTGCATGTTTCAGTGATGAGTCGGCGCCTGTTAACTCGCATATATGGTCATATTTACCCATTTTGCGCGTAGTTTGAACTGATTTTGACCGATCGGAAATGATTTGTGGTTAACAAACGAAGTGACGCGCTTATTGAGCGTAAAACAAGTCTAGTAGGTCTCGTGTCGGCCTTGAGTTCTGCCCTATCTGAACGGGCTAGACCGTATGATGCTACGTGACAATAGTGTGAGTACGAAGTCCAGTACAACGTGCAAGGAACATACCTCAGCGGGCGTCACAGTGGTGAGATAACGCTGAGGTACTATGTAGTAGGAAGGAAAAGAGATACGAACGATGCGTTCGGATTATGTAACGTTGTGAAAACGTATGCGTGCCACAGGTCTGCGATGGATCGATATGCTACTAGACACTCAGCGTGACTCTATCCTCTTCACCATGAATAATGCTTGAAGAAGGCTACGTTGCCCCAATCCTTGCACAACCTAAAGGCCCATTATTCTTCAAAAGTCATATTTTTCATCGCAGGCGCAGGGAGAGGTGGTGGCGGACGTTAAGGACGATGCTACCAGCCAGGCGGTGTGTCGATGCGTGTAGCATTAATGGACAGTCTACCGTGTATAGCGATCGCGGTCACGTTCAAGTTCGGAGTTGTCCAAATCATTCTCTGGGTCTCTCCTTCGATCCAGATCGCTCATCTTTCCGCTCTCTGCCTCGCCTCTCTGTAGCTTTCAGCGTGTTCTCTCGGAATTCCGATACTTCCACATGCATTAACCTCACGAGCTCTCTCTCTCGACACCTCATCTCCTCGTCCTTGACTGTCATCCGTGAACCATTGGAATCGTATTCGACATTCACCTGTAATCGAGTAATCCTAAAGCGCAAATCATCGGATTCCCTATCCAGTGCAGCATCGGACGGGCACATATCCGCGAAGGTTTTTGTAGAAATGTTTGGCAAGGGTAACTCGATCAAGGTATGGAGACCCTTTTTTTGACGTCCCGTTCGCGTTTTCACTTGGCGCAAACTCCGAGAAGGTACTGCTATACCTTACATGATTACATCAATTGCACGGAACAATATTAAGGTTGACGCCGGAACGTGAGTACGTACCTCTCGTCCCATGCTAACTTCCGTGGCTGAGAAACCTAAGCAGCTGATCCTGATCCCTCAAGGTTCAAGCCATTCCTTGGTGACGATTAATACGATCATATACAATGGCCCATCCATATAACATATCGGCACTCGGACACGTCATCGATGCCACTCGACTTTCAGACGGCCAATATGTCACCTTGAAGCGCATCAAAAAATCAGAGCATTCCTACGAGGTTAATATCAATTGGGGGCGGAGATAAGGAAGTGCCGGAGTTCCAGAACTCGAACGAGCCTTGCAATCCGTTCC